>CBVK0101477329.1:6067-20718 GCA_900067695.1 Picea abies | reverse complement strand
ATATTTCCGGTCAAAGGACAAACTAATATGTAGTCAATGCTTTATTGATCGCTATAGTCCCTCTATGCCTATGACAGGGACTAATAAGGTAAGTGTAGGTCATAAAAGACAAAGGTGAGGTGGAAAGGGGGGAAGGGGGTATAGCCAATCGACCCCCACCTCCTAACCATTAATAAATGTACATGTTGACCCATTCCTCTCAACATCATATTAAGGCAATAAAATAAGGTTAATGGTTTAAAAGGGGTACTTTGAAGTCTCATATGAGATGAGGAAAATATGAGGTGGCGAGGGCCCCCTATTATTTATTTTAATAATTATTTTAATTATTTTCCCTCATGCACCATTTTCTCCATTCCTCTTAAGTGTTTCATCGCTCCCTCAAAATATTATATCCCTCTTAACCTCCATGTTTCAACACTCCCCCAACATCTCATGGTCCTCCTCTCTTCCTAGAGTGTCGTAATAAAATGTGTTCCNCAACATCTCATGGTCCTCCTCTCTTCCTAGAGTGTCGTAATAAAATGTGTTCCTAGTCCCTATACAAAGAATATCACTTACACACCGATACATGTCATCCCCCTTAAATCGTTCTCTACTCCATTTTTATATGTTTGCCGACGAATGAAAAGATGATTAAGGCTCAATTCCTTAAGGCATGGATGAATAAACTGTAAGGTGTAAGGTGAGATTCCAACTAAGATTTATGAATTATGGAATAGGATTAAAGTGTTGGTGGGCATGCTAAGAAAATCAGGGTGTATTACCCCAAATATTGGCAAGGGTGCAAAACAACGCTTTGGGAAAAAACCCAACTCCCAATTGTTTTTTCCATCAATTTTGACTCGGATCCATTTCACGCGGTCCTTATACCATTGGAAAGGTATCGTCTAGCTACAAAACTTCATAGTTATAGGTTTCAGGATATTCCTCACCATTTGTCCCATATTTTCAAGTTTGAATACTGGCATACTATCAACAACTCAGGAACCCGATAACACAACATTTCAATGGGGATGTCCATGAAATTACCATTAAAGGGACTGGAGATCAAACTCAAGGAAGTAAACTTGAAATTCTCACTAATCCACCAATTGAATTATGTATGTTTAAATGCACCTTTTAAAGTATGTTTTGGAGTTTTGTGTATTTGCGAGTCATGTATTTCATGGTAAATGACATCCAAGTACCAATACTGAAAGATGATCATACACACAAATCTAAATACATAATGTATGAAATAGAGGACTATAGAAACATGGATTCTAGACATCAGGACAAGGAGGATTCACTAGTACACAACACTATCTTTGCAAAAGTGATCTACAACAAAGGATAACATACCTTCACATGAGAAACAATCAACAACAAATAATCAAGCTCAAACGATAGAGGATGAAGTATATATCTCATGGTAGGAAAGTCCCAAGCATAAAGGAAAGAGAGACCCATAGTTTCCAAACTATTGACCACATTGTGTGAGGCGAACTAGGGAACCAAACCCATTATGTCCCACAAGCACTAAAATACAAATTCGAAATGTGAATGTACATGATGTAGGAGATAGTGAATTATGCAAATTTCTATTGTTAGTGTTACCTCATCATTCCATAGAGGATAGGGACAAAAATTTTGCAAACAAAAGGTCAAGAGTCAAGAAGGTGGAAGGTCAATAGTCAATATGAATTTCAATAATAGAAGAATTTTACTCTAATTGAAGGCTTTTGGCTCTTGGAGATTTCATGTACTACTACTAGAACTTTAATGAATATAAGACTTTTTTCCAAGCTATTTTAAGAAGAACTTGGATTCTTGTGTTACACTTTATGTGGATTGATTTGCTCCTTTTGTTGAGCACTAGAGTTGTGTAAGAATGCATCTCACATTATAAACTATTATTGTGTGTGGTTGCTACATTTTTTATTTATGTTCTTTAGGAAATATTTGCTAGAATTTGTGAACATAGGACTGTAAATGATTGTTTCAATGCTAGACTATTCTGGGTGTGCAGTTATTTACCCATACTCTTGTCTTTTCTCCATGTGAAATATTTCTTGGACCACTGATAGGAGTATTTGTGGTTTCATATTTACTTTATTCTTACCTTTAGTTTTGTCCAAATGCATGCATCTTAGATTAGTTTTGTTCTATTCTTTATCTTAGGAACCATCATCAGTGAATCGAGCCGCAACTGTTAAACCCAAATTAGTATTGGTTGGCAGGCTATAATCTAGATGGGTTCCCTATTCCAAACAGTGCGAGGTCTAATTGAGACTTCTCACTAGGGGAAACCCCTAATGTTGATCAAGGTCACATAGACTGCGTCAACATAATTGGTGCTATAAGGACGACCAAATGAAAATCCCACCCATGTGGATCCATTTGAATAAATTGTTTTGATTAGCCCATGGCTCCTCTCCATATCTCTGTATGGGACAAAAATTTGAGTCTGCCAAGACCCTTAGGTGGCATCTTGGTCAATATAGTTAATCTCTTTTCAAACTCTAAATTTTATGGTGAAGGGCATGTCTCTGCATTCATGCATCTCAATCAATTTAACATTACATGACATAATATTTAAATTGTTCAGGGAAATGAAATTTATCGATTATTTATCCTCACATTGGAAGGATGGATTAAAACCTGGTATAGTGAATTACCAATGGGATTTATACATAGTTGGAAACAATTCATGGAAATATTTATCACCACTCATGTAAATTACGATTATGAAGAACTTTGTAATGAGCTTGAGGAAATCCATAGGCTTGGAAATGAACCTATGGATGATTACTTCCATAAATTTATGTAGATTTGCTATATATTTCCTGAAAGTGACAAACCCTCAGACCAATAAATTCTTGATTGGTTTTCACATCTTCTCTCTATCCTTGAAGGGAAAAATATCGAAAATGAAAAGTTCTCTGATCCACTAAATACTATTTCTCTTTGTTCCAATTCAGATTTGCACAATGAAAATTCAGTGAGCTCCTATCCTGAAGAAATATTTTCAAACATACAGACCATACAAGCCTATCTTCATACATCTAATACTTTTCTATTTGATTTTGGAGCACAACAAGAGGGTAATGTATCAAAATATGATTTCAAATCTATATTGAACGAATAATCGATTTGTGAAACTGCTATAGATTTGAATCATAATTTAGCATTGGGAAACCATGGTGGCAAGAGCAGGTGGGGTACTTCAAGATCCTAGAGGAAATACATAACTATCATATGAGTGGAGTATTGGGGTGGCATCTAATAACCAGGAATAAACTTATGCACTTCTATATGGATTATCTTTATCTAGTTCTCAGGGCATTCACACTCTCATTGTGCTAGGAGACTCCAAAGCAATAATCATGCATGCAAGGCTTCAGACACTCCCAAAGAACACTCAACTCAAATCCATATTTCTAAGAATTCATCAGGAAATAAAGGCCTTTAGAAATATTGACTTCTTCCATTTCTTCATATCAAACAACATAAAGGAAGACCATTTTGCAAATCAAGCTATAAGACATTCACTTGATACCATATTGGTTAATGAGACCCTCTCTTTTTCTCCTATTCCATGGTCCTCTCCAAATCCAAAAGGATAAAAAAAGGGTGGGGGGCCTTTATCCCCACCATGACCCCCATATGGTATTAAAATTGATGATGCAATACAAACTTGGCATATCACCATCACTCGATTAGAAATGAGGACACCACATGCAAAGATTCCAGCTCCATGTGCAAACCTCTCACCACCCTTCAACTGCTTTAAATAAAATAGTACCTCACCCTCTTATATTCCACTTTCTCCATAACCCCTAGGCTCATGTGGTATGTCTATCTCATCATGGAAGTAATATCATGTACCTGTAATCATGGTTCTTGGTGGAAATTGATATTAGGTTCCTATCTTTCAGGATCAGCTTACACTTGTGTGAATTATCACTTAAGGCATATCTCCATGGAGCACTATGGAAATTCTGGCTTGGAGGTATCCACCTCTGGTTTCTATTTTGTCATCTCTCTCTGGTTTTATCATCCCCTTCTGCATATGTTTTCAATAATGGTGAGGGGATCACTTGGCCACTACTTAAAGTGTATGGATATGATTGAGGAGGAGTTTGTTGACCTACACACTATAGTCCATTCGATGCAATCACAATTCAATAGATTATAATCTAAAATGATCATGATTTTAGAAGTATCGATGCAGTAGAGGCAGAGCATTCAACAAATTAAGGATGAATGTGAGTCTCTCCATTCTCAATTGGAAGATATCCTCCTTCAACTTCCTCCTAGCTCCTCCCCTTGGAATGAACGTGGCATCTAGGAAATGAAATCTTCTTCCACACAAAAAACACCTCTATGGTACTTGAACAACCCAAATCCAAGTTCTATTCATGGGTTATAAAATACGAATAGTATCATTTATTCTCCTCTAGCATATGAACTATTATTGTATATGCATTCTGGGGATTTTATACAGGGTATACACAAACAAGATTTTTGGACACCATGTAACTTTAAAATTATTCTATATGCATCAATATGGTGTTTAAGGTCCTGGGATGAGCAAGCCCTTCACTCGTGTTATAACTTTGAAGCTTTGTGCCAGCTATAATGCTCATGCACTTCTTGAGGCATTTTCATTTTAATACAAATTCCCCCCCTCTATGATTAAAGACAAATTAGCACTGGGAAACATATAGATTATATCCTTCAATGAAAATCATGGTTTGATAACGTAAGATGGAGGATCCATGATTTTTACCCAGCACTCTGTCACTACAATAGAGAAATTTCCATCAAATCCTCTAAACCCCTTAGACCCAAAAAGGGAAAAAACCAGTGAAATTCCTCTAGGAATTGCATCATTCATTTACCCTGAATATCAAGAGGATAATGAATATTCTTTGGTCTATGAAATATATCCTATTGAGGAAATCCAGTCATTTTTAAAATTCAAAGATTTATACTCCCTTTATACAAATATGTTTGATAATGATTGCTTACATAAGAATGCATAAACTTATCATCTAGTAGAATCTTTACATTTTTCTTCCAATGATAAGGTACTAAGGGATAAAGGAGAAAAAATTTTTACAATCTTTGATTAATCAAAGAACCATTCATAATAATAGTCCATCTAGGGTCCACAACTTTGAAAATCCTTTGCAATCTAAATTTATGGAACATACTAAAACACAATTTGATCACAATAACCCTGTTTTCGATGATTATATTTCTATTCTGGAAATGAGTATGAGAATCAATGTATCATTCAATGATCCTGCACAATTTGGAATTACTAATATCTATGCACAAATTAGGCATGGAAAACATAAAGAAATTTCAAACTCCCATGGGCAAATGGAAACTAATGGACAACCCATCACCATGCAAGATAAATGAAACATCAATATGATCCAAGAAGCACTATCACCTAAATATACTCCATAATCACAAGTTAATCTTCAGGGGTAGGTGCATCACTCACCCATGGATTCTGCTTCAATACTCCAACATTCCTCAAATAGTTTTGATGATGTTATAGAAAAAATATTGGAGCCATATTTTGCTTGACATTTCCCTCAAACCAACAAGTATAATATCACTTGTTGTTTTGAATCTACTTTGTGATGTTTCAATTATTTCAATCAATTACACGATACTTCAATTGTGAATAGCTATGCCATCCTATAATACTCCTATAGACATTGAGGTAATCAAGTGGTTACATTGGATTTATGACTTCACCTAACATTTGTTGAGCCATTGTAGGGTAGAGTAGAAATAGGGGTAATGATAACTTTTATTTCCATTTCTGTTTTCAAAGTAATATTTTGACTCATTTTGTTTTCTTGAATAAAATCCACCATGTGTTATTATATTTTGTTGCAATTTAGGATGGCTTACTCTAGTTCTAGTTTCCTTTTTCATGGGTTTTTTTTTTCATTAATGATTTCCGTTTTGTTTCTTAACTTGAAGCTTGAATTAGTTTTGGGTTTCCTTTGTTTTCACGAAGGAACCATGTGCGAAATCCTTATGAAAATATTCAAATTGAATATTTACTTGCTTGAATAGAATTCACCTTAACATTGACAACTAGAAAGTAGTAAGCTAGAAGAACACGATCCCGAGCCTATGATAAAGTATCTATTGTAGAATACTTTACCTTTATGGGGGAATCGGAATAGGAAATTCATGAGATTCAAAGTGAAGAATTACACCTTATAGTACTATATAAATTTCCTTTCAGGTTCCCAACATATGATCAGATGAGAATTCTTAAGGTATTGACTATACGAGTTCTTTGTGCATAATTAGTGAAAGTGAGTGTCCATTGCATATGTTCATTACCTCACCTACATTAGACTGGCTGAGGTATCACACTACAACTTTCTTATCTCTGTTCATGGAAACTTAGAGTGCTCCTATTTCCATTTCCTTTCGGCAAACTCATTCATTTGGTAACCCAAAGTTTGAATCTATTTCCCAATATGGAAAAGATACTAGTCTGCAAAATATTTTAAATTAGGAAGAATGTTGAGAAGGCTAATCAAGAATACACTTTCAAAGTTCAACTAATTTTCCAAAGCATGGAACATATAGAAGGTATTCCATTCACTTGCAAAAGTATTACCCATTGATCTGTAGTTCCATACTTAGATAAATTCCAAGAGGAAAAGAGTTATAGGTAGTATCGCCCTACCATTTTCTTTTATGTGTATGGTGTGGATACTTATCCTGGTTTTAGAGATGGAACCTATTCAAAATCCAACTATACAGGATCCATAACCTGGTTTTGAAGATATGATAGAATATGTGCTAACAACAACTTTATTTCTCATGACCATACTCATCCAGGGAAAGAGCATCAAAATTTAAGATCATTGACCTCTTACAAAAGATCCATGGAATAAATCCTCTCATGGGAATTATGACACATCTAATCAAATTTTTATGAACAAGAAATTGTTATCAATATGATCCAGGAGGATCCCCACAATCAATCCAACTAGATGGTCTCAAATTATGTTGAAAATGTCTACATGTCGAAGATCCCATCAAGATATTTCCAATGAAATTTGAATGGGTTCAATTGGACACCATATGCAAAATTTATGGCCCATTGAAGTTGAAGACAAACATGTAAAAAGAAGGGTACAATGCTGACACGTGGACCACTCACATGATGAAATGTGGAACAATCAAAATGTTGGGTTGTTATATTCTTTGTAGTAAAAGTCTAGTTGAGGTAAATTGACTGACAGTCAAAGCTCGAAGTGGATCAACAATAGGTTGAAGTCGAGGTAGATCGACATCAAGTCAAAGGTCGAGGAAGTCAACCGAGTAAAGTCAAATTCAAAGATATCAATGAAAATTCAATCGACAAGAGGTTGAAGTGTGGGTGTGAGATGACCGACTAGAGACCGAATGAAGGCCGACTAGTAAAACCAACTGGTAAACCCGACTTGGAGTCGGCTGTAACAAAATTCTGAGATTTATGGGATTTGTAGCCAATGATATGCATGGATCTAAAACCATTTTTGGGCACCAATATTCATGGTTTCACATCTTGTAAATCCTATAAAGAGGTGTGTTGTAAGGCTGTAAAGTTTGTTGTTGTAAGCTAATCGTATAATGCCCTTTTGTAGGTTAATGCATGTGTAAGTGTAGGTTGATGGTCATGCATATGTAAGATAGATTGGCTATAGGGTTGTTCTTGCACATAAAAGAGGGTATGATGTCAATTGTGTCTTAGGTGTGAACCAATGTTAGACATGTAACCTTTTATTCATATCGAGTAAGACAAAAAGAGAGCAGAATGCTCAAAGGAATGTTGGTTTTCCCGGTTAAGGGTTTCTAGTGTAAAATCTCAGTGTACTGTGTGATTGTTTGTGTTATTTGCATTCTTGATTAAATTCTTCTTCTCTTCTGCTAGGATCAGTGTGGAAGTGCCTTGCATTTCTTGACATGTGGTGTTAGAGCTTTAAGTTTTCCCTGACAAGTGAGTTATAAGAGCGGTGCTATGCTTTGGCGAATATATTAGATCTTGATTTTTCAATCTTGAATATGAGAACTAAACCCTAGGTATAGTAAGAGTCGTAAGTTATAAATTCTATTAAATATCGTGGTAAAGAATGGCGACCAGTTCTAGAATAGAGATAGAAAAATTCAATGGCCAAAATTTTGAGCTTTGGAATCTTAAAATGGAAGATCTTCTTGTGGATCGAGAAAAATGGATAGTGGTTTTTCTAGGTACCTAGTCAACATGCATGTCAACATAAGAATGGGAGAAATTAGAAAGAAGAGTAATAAGTAAGATTCAAATTTGTCTTGTAGATTCGGTGCTGCTGAATGTCTCAGGTGAAGCTTAGGATCATCCTATCACATGACACCACATAAAGAATGGTTCTGTGAATATTAATATGAGTGATGCAGGTGTGCATACTCTGTTTTAGAAGGATTCATGTAATATGGTCAAAGGTGTGATGGTCTTAATAAAAGGAGTTCAGATTGGTACCCTGTATAAGCTGTCAGGGAATGTCAACTCAACTGGATGCAATAGCATCGTTGCTCCTTAAATAGACTCGACTGAAAATCGACTAAACTCAATTTTGACACAAATTGACTCGACTCGAGCCAAATCGGTTCAAACCGACTCGAAAATACATGATGAGATCGACCCAACCAGGTTATGGCATGAGAGGATGGGATACATTGGAGAAAAATGACTTTGATCCATTCAAAGAAAAAGTATGTTCTAAGGTTTTCCTAAATGTGGATTATAAATTAACTTTTGTGAACATTTGATATATGGAAAACAAAGTCGGGTGTGATTCCCATTTGGAGCAACAAGGGAAAATGGGATTCTATAACTGGTGCATAGTGATGTGTTGGAGCAACAAGGGAAAATGGGATTCTATAACTGGTGCATAGTGATGTGTTTGGCCGTTACAATGAATTCACTTAGTGGATACCTGTATTATGTCTCCTTCATAGATGATTTTTCTATGAAGACATGGATATATTTATTGAGGAAGAAATAATAGGTTTTCAAGAGATTTAAGGAGTTTAAAGCTCTTGTGGAAAACCAGACATAGAAGAGTATTAAAGTGCTAAGGACTGATAATGGTGGTGGATTCTATGGAATGGAATTTGATTAGTTTTGTTAGCATTGTGGAATAGCACACCATATACCCCATATCAGAATGGAGTTTCTGAGAGAATGAAAAAAACATTGATGGACAAGGAAAGGAGCATGCTTAGTGGTGCTAGGCTCACACAAGAATTCCGGGTGGAGGTAGTTGAGACTATAAGATATCTGGTAAATATGTCTCCTTCATCGGTGCTAGTTGAAATGACTCCAAATGAGGTATAGTATGGTAAGAATCCTTTGGTGGCACATCTCAAAGTATTTGGTTGTGATGCATTTGTGCATGTTCCCAAGGAAAAGAGGAGAAAGCTGGACAAGAAGGAAGTTAAATGTATTTTCATTGGATATAAAGAAGAGATGAAAGGATATAAGATCTAGGATCCTGCATCAAGGAGAAAAATGTACATTTGAGATGTGGTCTTTAGAGAAGTCAGAGGTAAATCTGAGCCTAACGAAGATGTTGAGACCGAGAATAATCTTGATACAATGTAGTTTGAACTAAGGAATGAAGAATATGATTCAGATGAGTTGAGTGAATATGAGGAAGAGGTGGAACAACAAAATCTGATGGTAAGGAGGTCATAAAGAGTAAGAAAACCATTTGAAAGGTATAGTTTGCCCGAATTTCATTTTTCATTCATGTTAACTTTCATCAATGATGAGTCCAAGTCGATCGGTGAGGCAATTGACTCGACATAGGGTAAAATCTGGAAGGATTCCATGGTTGAAGAGATGTAATCCTTGTATAATAATGAGGCATGTGATTTAGTAAAGTTACCTAGTGGAAGGAAGCTCATTGGTAGCAAGTGGGTGTTCAATAAGAATATGAAATACATAAGACAATTCGATAAGTTCAAAGATCGACTGGTAGCAAAAGGTTATTCCCAAGTCGAGGGAGTCAAATTCAGTGATATTTTTTCCCCTGTTGCAAAATTAACTTCCATTAGAGAACTAATGTCTCTGGATGCAACATTTGATCTGGAGATAGAAAAAATGTATGCAAAGACAACGTTCCTACATGGGGACCTGTAAGAAGAAATATACATGAAACAACCTGAAGGATTTGTAGTAAAGGGAAAGAAAAAGTTGGTGTACAAACTCAAAATATCCCTTTATGGTCTAAAGCAATCACCAAGGATGTGGTACCATAAGTTTGACACATACATCCATAGTTTGGGATTTGTGAGAATAAAATATGATCATTGCATATATTTCAAGGAAGAAGGTGGGTGTTTCATATATGTAGCTTTGTATGTTGATGGAAGGTGGGTGTTTCATATATGTAGCTTTGTATGTTGATGACATGTTGCTAATTGGAAACATCATGAATGCAATAAAGGAGGTGAAGAAGCAACTATCCTCCAAGTTTGACATGAAGGATATCGATGCAACTAACTTCATTCTAGGAAGGAGATTAAGAGATATTGCGCCTCTAGAAAGATATGGTTGAATCAAATGAAGTATATTGAAAATGTTTTGAAACAATTCAACATACATGATTGCAAATCAGTGAAGGTGCCAATTCCTGTGGAAGAAAGCTTACTGCTGAACAATGTCCAAAGACACATGATGAAATAGAGGACATGTCACATGTTCCCTATGCAAGTGTTGTTGGTAGTCTAATCTATGTGATGGTATTCACTTGACCATACATTGCCCATATAGTGGGAATGTTGAGCAGGTACATGTTGACACCTGGAAAAGAGAATTGAACAAATGTCAAGAAAGTATTCAGGTATTTGTGTGGTATGAAAGACTATGACATATGCTACAAAGGAAAACCTAGAGGTGACAGTGGTAAATTATATATACATGGATTTGTCTACGCTGACTTGGTTGGAGATCTGGATCGACAGAGGTCGACCAACGAATATGTCTTCAAGATGTTCGGTGGAGAAATAAACCAGATGAGTAAGAGGCAAATGGTTGTATCCTTTTCAACAACAGAAGTTGAATACATGGCGGCCACTCATGGAAGAAAAGAAGCGATATGGATTTAAAGGTTGTGTTCAGGAATTGGGTTTGAGCAGAGAGATATGAAGGTAAGTTGTGACAGTCAAAGCGTAATATTTTTGAAAAAGAACCATGTTTATCATTCAAAGATTAAGAAAATTGATATACAATACCTTTTCGTAAGAGATATGGTGGAAAGTAACAAGGTGCTACTAGAGAAAGTAGACACATTGGAAAACATAACAAACTCGTTGACCAAGTCTGTGAGTGCTGTGAAGTTCTCTTGGTGCAGAGAGGAAATGGGCATTGCTACCCTGGGTCTGTGAATGAAAGTTCAGGAATATACTGTTTCAACAAAGAAGAAAACAAGTGGGAGAATGTTGATTTGTCATATTCTTTGCAGTGAAAGTCTAGCCGAGGTAAATCGACTAAAGGTCGAAGGTCAAAGTGGATCGACAACATGTCGAAGTCGAGGTAGATAGAAAACAAGTCGAAGGTCGAGGAAGTAGACCAGGTAAATTCAAAGTCAAAGATATCAACAAAAAGTCAACCAACAAGAGGTCGAAGTGTAGGCATGAGACGACCGACTAGATACCGAATGAAGGCCGATTGGTGGTCAACTAGTAAACCCAACTTGGATTCAACTGTAACAAAATCCCAAGATTTATGGGATTTGTAGCCAATGATATGCATGGATCTATAACCATTTTTGGGAGCCAATATTTAGGGTTTCACATGTTTTAAAGACTATAAAGAGGCGTGTTGTAAGGCTGTAAAGGCTGTTGTTGTAAGGTAATCACAAAATTCTCTTTTGTAGGTTAATGCATGTGTAAGTGTAAGTTGTTGGTCATGCATATATAATCCAGATTGGCTACAGGGTTGTTCTTGCACATGCAAGAGGGTATGATTTGGATTGTGTCTTAGGTGTGGACCAAGGTAACTAGACATGTAACCTTTTATTCAGATTGAATAAGACAACAAGAGAGTAGAATGCTCAAAGGAATGTTGGTTTTCTTGGTTAAGGGTTTCCAGGGTAAAATCTCAGTGTACTATGTGATTTCTTGTGTCATTTGCATTCTTGATTAAATTATTATTCTCTTATGTTAGGATTAGTGTGGAATTTCCTTGCATTTCCTGACATAGAAGGATTCAACGTGGAAGTTCACATTAATGCGTGGAGGTTGTATACAAAATTGGTTGAGATTCAAATCCCAATTAATGTGGGATATATCAATTATGAGGGGGGATTTTAAAATTCATATAAATATGTGCCACCAAATCTTATTGTACGTGCCACCATCCCATGAAATCAATGAATGAAGCACTCTAACCAAGCCATATGTGGTCCACATATATCATTTACCACACTCTTTTAGTATAATCCAAATGCATTATATAGTATATAAACTATTGAAATGCGCTCATTGTGGGATGACATCCCCAAGATTATGCAATAATATACACAATGGAGTGGATTCAATGGTATTTGAAACGCGTCCACTTATGCCAAAAATTAAGTGCTTTACCACTAGACCATGAGCTACAAAAATTTAAAAAGGACATAATTGTATTCGAATGGTAGCAAGACTGTGTATGGAGCAAATAGGCAAGATAATGTTCTTTATTGTGGGAGGAAATTGTTGAGGGTTGAAAGACCAATGCTATTTTGTTCTTGGAAGAACACTAATGAATCTTTTTCATATTGGATACCATTCTTTGATGTAAAGAAGACATAATGGTGTATTTTGCATCAATTTTAATGGACCAGTTCCTGTTTTGAAGAAGACCCGAAGATGTATCCCATGCAGGTGAACTTCATTAAAAATTTGATCAGTATTGTCTATTATTAATGTTGTTCAATTCTCAATTTTAGTTATTTAAATTTATTAAGTCAATTTTTAACAAAATTGTGAGAAAATTGAGTTCATCTTTCCGCATAAGAATTCAAATTTTTGCAACAAAATAGTTTTAGCACTAAATTTGGATCAAGTTTGGTATCAGAGTAGTTGATCATGGATTAAATAAAATGGTAATTTATATTTGCACAAGTGTTTGTATTGAATGATAACGAGATATAAGATCAAGCACATAAAAGGTTTGCTTGAAGAGTACAATCCTAAGATTGATACGATGTGTGCATTCCAATGACAAGAAATGGAACATGAAAGGGAAGAAAACCACATTGAGTCTGAAAGGATATTTTGGCAATATTTTCTTGACATGAAATCCTTGGTGGAAGATTTATATAGAGAATGAAGGAAGAACAAAGAAGGCTCAAGTTACGGTAAAGGAAAAGGAGGTGGTGATGATCCTCCTCAAACTCCTCCATCTCCATCATATCCTTCAAGTTCAAGTTCCTCTTCAACTCCATAAAAAAAAGAACTAGGGAAAGATGATTCTAATTTTCCTTTGTTAAAATTATATATGAAATTTAATTTTCCAATGTATGATGGAGAGATTAATGAAGAGAAGTTGGATAATTGGATCAAGAAAATTGAAGTATATTGCAGGGTTCAAAGAAATGTGGACAAAGAAGAAAAATTCCAGCTAGCTACTCTTTGTCTGGGGGACACAACACATATCTGGTGGGAGAGTAAGAGTCAAGAAGGTAAAGTGGCATATTCTTGGTATGAATTCAGACTATAAGGAGAACACCTTCTAGCGGATGTTTTTATGGAACCTCCCTCGAAACATTATCCCTAAGTTGTTTATAGCGAAGGTCGGTGACTGAAGGTTTTTGTGGAGTTTTTTACCATCCCTTAAGGTAGATACACACCAGTGCACACCTAAAACATAATGCACCAGTGATTAAATGTTCAAAGGCACTGTCGCTATTTATAATGGAAGTTGTTAGTGGAGGCAGGCAGATGAAGGTTTTTTTGAATGCTTTTTACCAGTGTGCCTCTAATGTCAATACGCAATGGTGCTCACCTAAAAAATAGCACACCAATGATTAAATATTCAAATACACCATCAATGTTTATAACGAATGTTGTTAGTAGAGGTGGGAGGTCAGAGGTTTTTGCGTACTCTTTTTACCCGTTCACCTTTAAGGAACATATGCACCAGTACTCACATAAACAATAAAGCACTGATGCTTTAATGTTCAAAAGCACCATCATACATTATAATAAAAATAACACACATCGAATAAAACACATCAATGTTGTTGAAATTTACGCACTGGTGCACATAGCTATTGCTATATGCACCACAGTAGGTTAAATAAAAAAATATTTCCAAACCAATTTCATTGTTACAGTTCATCTCGTGCTTCCAAAATCTCAAGCAAACACCGATGCTCACTCTCCTTCCAAATACAACTTGTTTTCAGTGCTCTACAACAACTTGGATAACTCCATTGGTAGATTCCATGCATTTCCAAATTTTGAAAATTACCACGAATTTTCATTTCCTATCAATGGTGAAACCGTGCCTCCTCAAGACATAAGAGGCCAGGATTTTTTTTTATTACCTTTCTCTTTACATTTTCATCCAATTAAAATTTGAATTTAGCTTGAAATTTGGCATTTTT
>CBVK0101477315.1:0-19952 GCA_900067695.1 Picea abies | reverse complement strand
CCTAGAAGTTAAAAACTGCTAAAAATAGTAAATTGCCAAAATTGCCAGAAAGCTGTTTTGACCGAGTTGGAAAAGGTTGGTGGCCACCGATATCCACCTAGATCACTATCCTTCATGGCATGGAAAATACCCTCTTGGATGTGTGAAAACAAATTAGAAATGTGCCAGTCAATTCACTGTCAACTTGTGTACCAAACATTATTTTTTGTAGCAAAAAAATCAACAACCCGATTTTGCTCATAAAATCATGGATCCTCAAAAAATCAAGGAAGAATCAGTGTTTTTAGGATCTTATCAGTTATTCCATTACTCCAAATAAATTTTTTAGGTTTATTGTTACATTTTCTATTGTATAAATAAGTTATATTTTGAAGCTTAAGGAGAGATTCAAATTGTGAAGAAAGACTCTTTGAAAACTCAACTTTGTAACATGTTTTTATGAATATTATAGAAGCTCTAATCTTTTCCATTTAGTATTTTTCCTTTGCTGTGCATGCATCAGGCTCGAAGGCCCCCCTTGTCTTGGTACATGTCACTATGCATACTGCTGTGCATAAGTTTAATCGTTGCATTTTCTTTCTGTAAGCAAATTGTTTTATTTCTTTTATTTTATACAACACTTTAATTTTTATGTTCAATTTCAGATTCCATTTTAATTTCCATTCTAAATTTTTAGGAGACGTGACACCTAGGTAGTTGAAACCTAGATTTTATTTCAAATTCCTTACATAGAACTTTCTTTTAGAACCTTTAACCTCACTAGTTTAAAAAGTACTATTGCAAAGAGCCGACGACCATTGGAATATTTCACTTTGCAACCTCATTTTCTTCCAGTGGAACAATGATAACTTAAGGTTGAAAGAGTTATATTTACTTCAAGTATTTTATTTTGCAAGTGTGCTAAAACATTCCTTCAAAACCTTTAACCTCACTAGTTGACAAAGTACTGTTGCAAAGAGCTCAAACCTTTAACCTCACTAGTTGACAAAGTACTGTTGCAAAGAGCTCACAATCAGTGTAGCATATATCACTTTGCAACCTAATTTTCTACAAGTGGAACAATGATAACCTAAGGTTGAAGGAATTAGAGTCCTTTTCCGCATGTGTGTTATAACCTTCTTTCAAAATCTTTAACCTCACTAGCTGATAGAGTACTATTGCAAAGAGCCCACAACTAGTGGCATATTTCACTTTACAACCCAATTTCCAACTAGTGGAACAGTGATAACCTAAGGTGTAAAGAATTAGATTCCAATTGAAGTTTTAAAGGTTAGGTCAGAATACACTTTCTAGATTCCAATTGAAGTTTTAAAGGTTAGGTCAGAATACACTTTCTAGATTGCAAAGAGTAGTTGAGAATTGATTTCAAGTTTTAATTTCCTAATTGTGCCTCATGAGTTTACCAACCCTGGATTGACATGATAAATGTCCTATTTTATGCAAATAAATTAAGTTGAAATTTTTGGTGTCATTTCTGGGGAGGCACTAAAGGAATTGGTTTTGAAATTTTTTTGTTATTCACACATTTAAGACTGGAAGGAGTGAAGAAGGTAAGACAATAGGTATGAACCCGCACAACCACTTTTGTGAGTCTTCACAAGAACTAGTCATGTGTGATTTGCATGCAACCACTTTTGTGAGTCTTCACAAGAACTAGTCATGTGTGATTTGCATGAATAGATCAGTTAGACATAGATATAGTAAGGGTAGGTTTTTTAAGGAAGAAAAGGAAGTTGTTTCAGAAAAATAAAATATCTTAGAAAAATCAACCCTTCCCACAAAACAACCTACTAAACCATTTACTAAACCACATACTAAGCCATCTACTAAACCACCTACTTCATCATCTTCACAACCATCTACCAAGTCATCTATCAAACCACCTATCAAAACATCCACAAAACGCCCCATTACTAACTTTCTCACAAGTAATAAGAAGGATACAAGGACACATATTGTTGTAGAAATATTAAAGCACACAAAAACAAAAGATATTGGTGAACGATTTGAAGATCCAGAAGAAACACCTAAAGGTTGGAGTAAGCAGTTTTGGATCTTCTAGGACAATAAGATGGTTGATGAAGAATCTCACGTTGGAGGAGGAAGCATAATACTAGGAGGTGGGGGAGAAAGAGAGAGAATACCAAGAATACCAAGTGTAGGAGGAGAAGGAGAAGGTGAAAAAGGTCCAAGAGGTAGATAAAGAGAAATAATACTTTAAGGAAGAGGAGAATGAGAAAGAGGTCTGAATGATGCAAGAGATGAAGAATACGTCACTTTTGTTTTTCCCATCTTATATGTACCTACGAAATTTGGAAATGAGATAAAGACAAAAAACATCCTTCCTTCCATTCTTCCTAACTTTCATGGTATGGCCTCTGAAGATTGTGATGCATTTTTGTTTGAATTTTATATTTTATGTTGTACCTATGTATACTGATGATGCTCACAAACTTCATTTGTTTTCTGCCACTTTGAAGAACACTGCTTTGAAATGGTTTATGGGGCTAGGAGAAAATACTATTGGGCATTGAGATACTATGAGGAAAATTTTCCTTAAGAAGTATCAAGCTTATTGCAGACCAAGAGATTCTAAGGAAGATATCTTCAGGATGGCTCAACAAGAAGATGAGAACATAGAGGACTACTTGGAAATATTTTTGTACAATTTGTACAAATCAAAGCATAGTTCTTTAATTTTTTATATTGTCCATACAATATTTTTAAAAGGCATTCGTGACGAATATATTGATATTCTTAATCTCATGGGATCTGGTGACATTTCAACTTTACCATTTGAACAAATTGCTGAAATGTGCAGGAAATACTCCAGGGGCAGAGCTAAGGCTGGAAAAGGATCAAGTGATCTTTCCAAAGTCACCAAATCAACCACAAGGAGTATAACTAGGGAAGAACTAGAAAATTTGTTGGAAAATTTTAAAACTGTTCTTTTGAGTACATTAGGTTCTCAAATTGATACATTGAAAGCTAAAAAGAAAGAAAAAAAAATGAATCTTTAGCAGTTTTTTGCCATCAATATAAGAAAAAGCATCCACTAAGAGAATGTCCATTAGAAAGTATTCAAGTTTGTGGAATTTGTGTAGAAAACCATTCAATGGAAAATTTCCCATCATTGCTAGGACCAAATCGAGTTTTAAAGGTGAAAGCACAATAATAAAATCTCTTTACTATGTTGCACCAAGAAGACCATGGAAGCCACACACACCATGTATATCTCAAGATCCTGTTCAACAATTTCCTCATATTCTAATCCAAATTTTGTACAAAATACATGGAATACCCCTATGCCTTGGCAAGTATGTCCTCCTCAACAAACCCGAAACCAACCTTTTCAACAAGGTTGGCGAGGACCTGCTTATGGAAAATAGTCTACCTACAATCCTCAAACATCATATCAACCATATCAACAATCTTATTTCCAACAACAATCTTTTCCATTTCAACAACAATATTATCCTTTTCAACAACAACCATACCGACAACAACAACAGATTCCATCCACTCAATATCCACAACTAACCCAACAACCATATTCCATACCTCCTCCACCACAAATCACTCCACCACCTAGACCAACCCAATCACCATAAGAGCCATTAGCTAATCCTAATAATAAAGTGGAAACACCTACTTATAATGTTGAAGAAGGAACACTGGCTACTTATGCAATTGTTTATGTACAGGATATCCACTTAAGGTCGGGTAAAACTCTTCATAAGGAAGCCCTTGTAGTTGTATAAGAAAAAGAAAAAGAGAAAGAAAAACAAAAAGAAACTCATAATAAAACTGACACTGAAATTTCACACAAGTCAGTTGAAACTCAGAAGGATCAATCACCATTAACCAAAACACATCCTTTTCCAGAGAGGTTGTACTTGGAAAAATCTATCACTCCTTCTAAGCATGATTTCTTAAATGAATTAAAGAATATCCATGTTAAAATTCCCTTATTATAGGGTATAAAGAACATACCAATCTACACAAAAAACAATTAGGGAATTATGCCTTATGAAAGCAAGAAGGAAAATAAAGGATCCAGCAACAACGCAAGTTGTTGGGAAACTAGCTAGTTTAATGTCAACAAATATCTTAACAGAAAAATATGTTGATCCAGGGGTACCAATTTTTACCATCTTAATCATTAATCTTTCTATTCCAAATAATTTAATTGACTTAGGCACAACTATTAATGTAATGACCATGGAGACAATGCAAAATATGAATATTTATAATCTTTGACCTACACCTACAATATTGGAAATGGAAGATAGATATCGGGTAAAAATAGAGGGTGTAGTAGATGATGTCATTGTGTCTTTGGATTCATGGGAGTATCTTGTATACTTTGTAGTTATTCAACCAAAATATAACTTAGGTGGACATCTCTTATACTTGGAAGACCTTGGTTGGCCACAACTGATGCTCTCATTAGTTGTAGATCAAGAAATATGATTATTTCAAGAGGGAGTGAAAGTAAGCAAGTGACACTTTATCCACCTGCTAGATCTATTAATGAACTAGAACATATGTCATGTTTTGAAGAAACAGACTCCGAGGAAGAAACTATTCATTCTTTTTGCAGTATTAATTAAGCTATACATTTTAGAGAAGAGAATGATGAAATGTACTTAATCACTTCATTTCCGATCCAGATTCCATAGAGAAATTTGAATCTTCTCAACAAATTTCCACTAATGATCTTTTGGAGTAAAATTTTCAAGAAAATTGTACAATGGATTCTTTACAATCTTTATTTGAAACTATATTTCCTGTAAACACAATATCAAATTCACACAGAAAATTCATTGAAATTTTTCCTAGGAAATGTTTAAACATCAACTCTAATTTGGAAAAATCTCAGGAGGAAAGGTTAATTCAATTATTGAAAAAATATTCTAAGGCATTCACTTGGGATTACACAGATATGCAAGGTATCCTTCCAGATACTTGCACACATCACATCTACATAGAAGATAATGTCAAACCTGTCAGACAACCACAAAGAAGAATGAATATTCCTATGCTAAAAGAGATAGTGAAATAAGAACTTCAAAAATTGTTAAAAATAGAGTTTATCTATCTTATCTCAAATAGCCAACGGGTTTCTCCCTTGGTGGTAGTACCCAAAAAGAATGGAAAACGGTGAATATGTGTGGAATATCGAGAATTGAACAAAGAAACTCTGAAATATTATTTTCCTCTACCCTTCATTGACCAAGTCCTAGACACATTAGTAGGAAATACATACTTTTCTTTCATCGATGGATTCAATGTCTACAATCAGATCAAAATAGCCTTGGAAGAAAAAGATAAGACAACATTCACATGTTCCTCGGGAACAAATGCATATAAAGTTCTACCCTTTGGGTTATGTAATGCACCAACTACCTTTGAGAGGGTAGTCTTGGCCATTTTTTCTGATTTGATACATGGATGTGTAGAAGTTTATATGGATGCATTTTCAGTGTATGGAGATGATTTTGAAGATGCTTTGAATAATTTGAAAGCGGTTCTATTTATATTCATGGAAACAAATATACCACTTAGTGATGAAAAATGTTTTATGATGCTATCTGAAGGAATTGTGCTTGGTCATCATGTGTCTCCTGCAGGACTAAAAGTAAATCTATCCAAGATAGAAATTATTCTCAAATTTCCAATTCCATCAAATCAAAGAGATGTTATAAGTTTTCTAGGATATGCAGGCTATTATCGTAGATTCGTAGAAAAATTTAGTAAAATAGCATTTCCTTTGTTTAAGTTACTTGTGAAAGATGCTAAATTTTGTTGGGATACTAACTACCAATTTACTTTCCAAACTCTTAAAGAAAAACTTTTATCAACAATAATTTTGAAGGGTCCAGACCAGAGCTTACAATTTTACATCTCTATAGATGCATATGATACAATAGTGGGAGAAATAATAGGTCAAAAGGGAAGCCTTCTAACCTATGCTATCTACTTTATGAGTAAAAAATTAACTCCATCTGAGCTCAATTATATAGAGACTGAGAAAGAAATGTTGACAATCATTCATGCTGTAAATAAATTCCGACATTATATTACTGGATACAAAGTCTTTGTCCATAAAGACCATTCTTCGATTAGATACTTAATGAATAAACCTATTACTAATGGTAGGATAACAATATGGTTATTATGTTGCATGAATTCAATATCATTGTCATATATTGACCTGGAAAGGACAATCAGGTGGCATACTTTATTTCACACCTTAATAATCTGGGTGAGAGTGTTCAAGTAGAATACTCCTTCCCAAATGAACATGTATTTTCTATATATACCAAAACTCCATGGTTTTCTGATATAACTAATTATTTGTCTACAGGGAAGTTACCATACCATCTTTCACCAAAAGATAAAAATAAAATAATAAAATCTAGTGCTAAATATTCATGGATTAAAGGAGATCTTTTCTACACTGGACCAAATTTGACAATCCATAGGTGTGTCAGGAATGAATAATTCTTTGATGTTATTAAAGAATTTCATGATGAACCCTATAGTGGGAATTTTGCAGATAAATGATCTTCTTATAAAATACTTCATCTTGGATACTATTTTCCAACTCTATTCATAGATGCCAAGAAGTATGTGAGAAGTTGTGATAGGTTCCAAAGGATGGGAAAGCCAACAAAAATAGATTAGATGCCCCTGTAGCCTCAAGTTATGGTGGAACCTTTCGAGAAATGGGCTCTGTATTTCATAGGTTCTAATAATCCCCCATCCAAAGGAAAAAAATATATATTGGTTTTAGCAAACTACGTGTTATAGCCTTAATTTACACCCTATAAGCCAAAGCGAAATCCATAAGAAGATAAGCCAAAATGCACATTTTTCCTAAGATATGATCCATTTTGGAGATCCTCACTAGAAAAATAGTAGAAAACGAGTGAGGATCCTCACAGGTCACTAGTAGCTCAACAAGTGGGGATCCTAGTAGGTCACTAGTAGCTCAACAAGCGAGGATCTGCAAAAATTCTATATTCGGGGAGTTACAGGGTGATAGGTGAGGGATGAGTTGTATATTCGTGGCAAGGGCCTAGGAACTCACAAAATTCAAGTCTCTAGTGGTCTCTAGAAGATATATAAGCTCTCCCAAGCCTCCTCCAAAGAGCTATACAACAAAGGAAAGTTTTGGGCAAGAGAAGGAGAATTCAAGAGCAAGGTTATGATGCCCGTTTGCAGAGGTGCTTGTCCTGTCTATCACAACCAGAAGTTAGTGAGCCTAGCCTGACCAAGAAGTTGAAGGGAGAAGCAAGGAGAAAGGATCAAATAATAAATGCATCTACATCCAAGGTATGTAATATTGATGTAATTTCTTCATAATTAATCAATAGATCATTGGTTTTCCTCCATATTATTTGTGTTCTATTCATAAATGAACTGGATCTAATATTATGGGTAATAGATCATGATAGATCTAGTGAATTTGGTTTCCCTAACACTATAAGGATAGTAGATAGGTCATTGTTTTTATCCTTGTATGCAGGAAGCATATTGTAGGATCTGTAGTTGGATCTCAGGAGCTATAACAGATGAGACATGCAGGGACAACTGTCAGTCTAAAGGTACGATCCATCCCCTTCTTGGTTAAAAGGAAAATAATTTAGCTGCATCTAGAAAACCATACGACTCTAAACCCTATTTAGGATTACTAGGCTAATCCTAGGGAGATCTTGTTGATCATTCAGTGAGATCCCCGTGAGATTTTGTTCCATAACAGAACTGAAGACCATACTGGGCAACAATTCTTCTCTATTTTGAGTCTCTTTACCAATCCTTTCCTCTGTTGATTGTGGTTTTATTTTGATTTTATTCCTTTGATCATTTCAGAGCCTAGATATAGTAGATCTGAGAGATTTGATACATATATGGAACAGATCCATATTTCTTAAAAACAATTTTTTTTTCTAGGTCCTCGCCTGTTTATAGGTGTCCCGTAAGGACCCTCACTGGTTGAAAGGCCTATGTCCCATGAGGATCTGTAAAAAATGTATATTTTTAGAGAAAAACCAAGAAAATTGAGGTTAGGTCTATCCTCCGAACAATAGGGTTTTGCAATGATCTGGTATTGTCTCTGTTTGAATGTTTTTGGTCACATAAGTTGCTTTCAAGTGTTGTTTGAGTGCATTTGTGTGGTTTGATTTCCATTTATTGGATAGTTTCTATTGTTGTATAAGAGTTTCATTGAAATTGGACAAAGAACTCAATATATTTTAAGATATCTAGTTGTGTTTGTCATTGGTTGCATCACTTGTCCTTTTGTACCTATTTCCCATAGCTAGATCTTCCCCTCTAGGTGAGTTTTGAGTGTGATCTTTGTAGAGACATTAGAGTGGGCTGATACAACCTCATTTACAATTTCCTACAACCCACTTGCTTGGTGATTCTTGTTGGTTTTCCTTTTGCATTTTATTTCTTGCTTAGATCAAGAATATTTGTTGCTTTACAATTGGAAAATAACCAAAAAAGACAAAAAAATTGTTGCATGCTTGATTCCTTTGAAGCACTAGTGAATAGAATACATTAAGAGTATTGTTTGGTTTTAGATCTAAAGTGATTATTTTCTACTTGGTGTGTGTGAGGCCAATTTTACATTTTCAGATAAAAATGAAAGTCTCTTCTCCATCCATAGTTAGATTTCATCAAAGTGGAAAATTTTCATCATCATTCTTGCATTGCTTGGTTGGTCAAGAGTAAAAAAATCACCAAAGTTTCATCTGCTACCCTTGGAATTAATAAACAACCATAAAAAGAAAGTGTAATCTAAAATCAACTAGTCATTTTTATTTTTATAGTGAACGAACGTTAGCTAGGCTTAGGGCCTTGGATTAGGATTGGAGAGTAAACTCTCCAAGGACACAAACCAAAACTTAGGAGTCATTAAAGAGTGATAAATCCATTCTTGCAACTAGTGTATTAGGAGTCTCCTCTAGCAAAGGAGTTAAACACAAGGTTGCATCGGGGAAAGTAGAGAGATTACCCCTCTCTACATGTTTTGGTGTTTGCGATACTACTTCGATTGATACATATACAAGGGTTTCATTGGTTAACTCCTTTAGATCTTCGAGCTTTGTTACCCTGCCCTTACGTGCGGTCGGACCTATGAATGTTCACCCGACCATTGATTGTTAGGTGGTAGCCTTAGTGACCTTTCCTAGAGAGCTACATAGGTGTCTACAAGTGGGATATGCATGTAGTACCTGGGAAAGACATTTGTTTACGGTCTTAGTTCCCTCAAAGGGTTCCCACCTTAATAAAGGGTGCTTGTACCGGTTAGGGATGTTTCATGTAGATCATTGTAATTGCTCCTCATACCTTCACTAGCCAATCATGTGGGGAATTCATCTCCCCCATAGGGTTGTTTTTCAGAATCCCCCCAAGCCCATTAGTTTTCTTGCTGTTAGCCTAGTTTAGATTAGGGGCATGCTCTTTGATTTTGAGTCTAGGTTAGCCTTAGGTTTAATTGTGTTTGGATTATAACATAGTATATTCACCATGGCCGAACTACCGTGCCAGTCCAGTCGACTACAAGGAATTGAACCCATTATGGAGGAACAACCACCTATCAAGCAACATGAGATAATTGAATAAGACTTTGAAGGGATTGAACGTTGGTTTGACGAGACTGGTTTAGTCGAGGTAGAAGTGGTAGATGAACGTCCTCCACAAAATTTTAATCCTCCTTTGACTGAGCCAGATGCACCTCTACTTTTCCAAGTGAGGGAAATTTTTAGTGCACCTTTCTCTTTGTTTAGTCATCCTCCCAGTGAGGGAAATTTTTAGTGCACCTTTCTCTTTGTTTAGTCATCCTCCCACCATGTCAGTAACGAGTGTTTCATCTAGTTTAGGTAATCCTACGAGCCCATCCTCAAGCGAGACAGGGGCAAATCCTCTAAGGAGCATCCTAGTGATGTCTACGTTGACACCCCTTAGCTCCATTGAACATACACCATCCATACCATTTTCTGTAGGTCCCTCAATTTGGGAGATGTCAGTTGTGTCATATTTTCCATCCATTAGTATACCTAGCGTGACTATGCCCATCCCATCCACATCGATGCCCACTTCTAGATTCTTTTCCAGTGGGGGGGATACTTTGGTTTCAACATGGGAAGTGGAGCTTCTTCCTCCTTTGCCAATTCTCTGCGTGGCTCAACATTATCAGGCGTGGGTGTACCTTTTGGGTGGAATATGTCTAGTGGTTTTGGGGCTATCCCTGGACAGGCCAAGGGCGGTAGTACTTCAAAAGGTTTTAACTTTCCATGGGTTAGTACACCTTTCCCTCGAGGCACATACCTTGGGGGGAATTTTTCACCATGGGGAGGTTTTCTCGTTGTTAACACATATGGTCTTGGTGGTTTCTTCCTTGGGACTAGATTTGGGAACATTTTTCCTAGAGGGTCCATATTTCCCCCTGGGGGCACCCCCTTGGGGGTATATTTGGTTATGGGAGCAGTCATGCTCTTGGAAGTACCACCATTCTTGGAGGAACTCACTCTCCAACAAATCCTCAACCATCCATTAGTATAAATATAGGGGGACCCCAAGGTCCATCTGGGACAACAAAGACTTCATATCCCATCTAATATTCATTTGCACCATTGCCTTTCCTCGCAATGTTATATTTAACAGATTTTTCATGGTTAACAAATGAACCTATTTCCCATGAACCATCATGGTTGGAAATGCCTTCCAGGTTGCCATTCGATATCCCAAAATTTGACGGAAAGCTAGGAGAGGACCCCTCCACAAATATCATGACATATCTCTTATGGTGTTCATCCAACTCGTTGATGGATGATAGTGTGACCCTCATCCCATATAGAATGAGATAAGAACCGATCTCTTGACTTCACTGCGTCAAGATAATTCCACTCACATTTTCAATCATATACATGAGTGGAAACAAAGACGTAGGATTATTAAGACTCATATTCCCAACAAAATCCTCACAGAGTGGTTCACAAAGTCCCTCCTACCACTCATTGCCAGATATGTAGCTATGGTTGGGGAGGATGCTGAGGAGCAGACCATTTTGCATGCCCAACACTTATATTTGATTTAGTCTCAGTTGGGCACACTTTATGACATCATCTCGAATGCTCCTAGGCCATAAACATATCCAAGGAAGCCAAAGCCATGACCCCATGCTGATAGTGTGGTTGGTTATATTTCCCATACCTTTGTAAACCAATTAGTTGATCATATGGGTCAAATTTCTGTTAAGTCAACTTATGTCACTAGTGCTCAAATTGCTGCACTCCATACTCAAAACTCCGAGGTGAATTCAATGTAGTCCATGCAACCGAATAATCCTCAAAAACCTGGAGGGAACAAAAGGAAAAATTCTAATAGTAAGAAAGGGACAACCTCCACCAAAAACACCTAGGAGGGAGACACTAAAGAGAAAAGGAAGAGTCATTTACCCTGCACCATTTATGGGGACAATAAACCTACTCACCCATGTCCTTGAAAGGATGAGGTCCATAGTTTTTTTGCACAACAACGGATCCCCCAACAACTTGTTGTCTTAACCCATCCTTCCCCCACTCAACCTCAAAACATGATTGCCACAACCATCCGCAAGGGGGCATGATAGATACTCCTCACCACAAGGGGTCTTCCTCAAATACTACCATTTTCAAGTGCGACCAAATGGTCCATTTTCAAATGTGAGCCAAGAGTTACATTATTTCTGAGCCTTCTCATGCTGCACTAGAATAAACATCTGCTTCCCATCCTGGTGGCCCTCTTCATATTGAGAAGCCATCTTTTGATGTACCAATTCACCCCCTGAAGGGCGTTCTTTGAAACATGATGCATAATCCCAACACATAGGCCACCCACAACTACAATATTGTGGAAGAGTTGGCCTAGGCACCATGTTCCATGTCTACGCTTGAAGTCCTCCAAAGCTTCCCCATGCAATGAAAATCCTTGTTGTCAGCCATAGGTGGGGTTGATTCCTTAGAGTCGAGTTTGATGACCTTTGATTCTTCTCAGGTGAATCATAGGCTCTCCCATTAGGTCACCTTTCATATCATAGTGATATTTTTGGGAAACAAAATCTACCAAACTGTGGTGGATGAAGGAGCCTCGACTTGCATCATGTCTATTTCTTGTTGGAAGGATTTGGCTCTCTTAAGCTCAACATGTCTGCAACACTATTGAAATCATTCAAAAGACACATGTTCCAATCCCATGGAATAATAACCTCCTTACCCATCATGTTATGTGGTAAAACCATCTCTATTGATGTGTAGGTTGTCGACGCACCTCTTGAGTACAATTTGTAACTCAGGCATACCTAGTTCTATGAGATGACTGTAGTTGTATCATTGGTCTTTAGGGTCCTATGCTTCCCTCATCAAGGGAAAATAGTTACGATTGATCAACTCATGTTTATCCTAGACCTTGGATCCAATATGGGGTCTAATGTACCATTTGTTGGTGATATCACCGAGTCTTATATGAACGTCGGAGCGGGGATGTTCAGAGATCCTTCACTTATGAGAATATTTCCCCTTCCCTTGTCATCTCCCACTGCAAACATCACTCCTATCAACATGATTTTTTCATTTACCGGTGGATCCCTCCGATATTTTAACCCTTGGGTTGTACCTCACCTTGAGGATGTTGATAAATATGGAGCATCCATACCACTCACCCTAATAGAGATTTCCTACCAAGCGATCCAATCAACATCCACTAGCCTTGATTTGGATTCCGCTCAGGATGTGGAATATAGTCAATATCCCAAGCCCTCTTGGGCCGTCCATCTTATTCCAGTTTCAAATGACTTCCTCAATATTGAACTTCCATCTAATGAAGCTATCATGGAGGTCATGGATTCACTTAATATTCCATGGGAATATTTGTACCGTCATGCATATTTCCTCCTTGACTTGGAATGGCTTAAGGATGAAATTAAAAATCCTACTGCCACTGGCCATGTTCAATGGTCCCCATCTCCCATCATGATCCATGATGTTTTATCAGAATGAAACTTTTCCAACATTTCAAAATCCATACGCATTGACATTTCCCATAAGCCATGTGTCGTGGAACATGTCCTGATAGGTGCCAATTGTTCACCCAAAGAAATTGAAACATATATGGCCCTATTCAAAGAACCCCACAATGTTTTTTCTTGGTCCTATGAAGAAATGCATGGAATTCCCCCCTAGATTATTGAACATGAGATCAAAACATATGGTAGAGCCAAGCTGGTTTGACAAAAGTTCTGACCAGTCAACCCAAAGAAAGTTGTTTCCATCAAGGTAGAGTTCGAGAAGCTTCTTCGTGCATAGTTTATCTATCCACTTCCCTTGACCAAATAGGTTTCTAATATTGTTTTGATGAAACATGGCACTATTAGGGTCTGTGTCAATTACAGGGATTTAAACAAGACTTTTCCAAAGGATAATTATCTAACCCAATTCATTGACCATATTATCGATGAATGTGTTGGTAGCGAAATATTCTCATTCATGGATGGTTTCTCCAGCTATAATCAGATTTAGATAAAACCAGCAGATCAACACAAGACTACCTTCATTTTTCCTTGGGGTACTTTTTCTTATCGGAAGTTTCCATTTGGTATTAAAAATGTTGGAGCCACTTTCCAGTGGGCCATGTCATATGATTTCCACAACATCAAACAACTCGTAGAGGTTTACTTAGATGATTTGGTTGCTCACTCAAAGTGCCGTGAGGATTATCCTGGTTACTTACAACCCATATTTATCCGATGATGATACTATAGAATTTGTTTGAATCCACATAAATGCATCTTTTGTGTGGTGTCTAAGATATTTTCAGGTTTCATTGTGTCCAAGTATGGGATATTGGTTGATCCCTTGAAGGTTGAGGCTATTTTCAAATTTCCTCCTCCTCGTACCATTAGCCAACTTCAAAGTTTGCAAGGGAAGCCAAACTTTTTGTGTAGATTCATTTCCAATTATGCCGAGATCATGAAAGGTTTTATGCGCTTGTTGAATAAAGGTGTACCTTTTGTGTGGGATTACCAAGCATAATGGTCATTTTATGCCTTGAAGAAGGCCTTGATTTCGACTCCCTTATTGAGCCCTCCTGATTATACTCGATATTTTTTTCTCTATCTCATGGCCTCTGAATCCACCATTGGCATGGTGCTTGTCCAAGAGTACAATGCACAACATGATCACATCATTTACTATCTTAGCAAGGGACTTGCTAGTCTCGAGGTTCGATACTATCATGTTGATAAGTTGTCCTTGGCGATAGTTTGTGCTATCCAACGATTATGCCATTACATCCTCTTGTGAAAAACCACTGTATTTTATGATTCCAACCCAATGTAACACATCCTTAGCCATTATATCATTGGGGGAAAGTAATCGAATTGGATTGTAATCCTCCAAGAGTTTGACTTGGAATTTGTTTCATCCAAGTCTAAGAAATCCTTGGCTTTCATAAAGTTGATGTCTGAAATTCCTTGAGTCGATGAGGAACCTGTGGTTAATGAATCTTTCCCTGTTGAGTTTTTATTCCTTATTGAATAGTTGTCTGATCCTTGGTATGGATATGTTTTGATCTACCTACAGACTCAATGTTTCTGTCCTCAACTTTCCCGTGATGACCATCAACGCATAAGGCATAAGTCTAGACACTAAATCATTGTATATGACACCCTGTATCATCGAGGGGTTGATTTGATTCTATGTCATTTCCTTATCCATGAGGAAGATGAAAGAGTTTTGAATGAATACAATGTGGGGGAATGTGGAAATTATTTCTCTAGGTTGGCCACTGCCCAAAAAATACCGTGTGCTGGCTATTTCTAGCACATGATTTTTAAATACTGTATGGATACGGTCCGTATATGTCATTCTTGTAAAATATTCACTTGTAAGATGCACACTCATCCTAACCCCCTACATAATGTGGTGACTATCGACCCATTGACTAAGTGGGGCATTGATTTCATGACATGTAAGCCCACCTCGACTAATGGTCATGGCTACATCATCATGGCATTTGATTACTTCACTAAATGGGTTGAGGCTTTACCTATATTTTCTAACGACGACACTACTCCTACTCTTTTCGTGTTCAATCATATAATTTCTAGGTTCAGTGTTCCAAAGACCATAGTGATGGACCATGGGTCCCATTTTCGTAATAAGATGATGTCTGAATTAGCTTCTAGGTTGGGTTTTCGACATGAGAACTCGACGCCCTATTAACCTTAGGAAAATGGCCAAGTAGAAGCCGTCAATCATTTCCTTAAGACAATGATCCAAAGGATGTTAGGGAAACACAAGACAAACTGACATCTTATGCTCTTTTTGACATTATGGGATTACCACACCTTTTCCAAAACTACCATTGAATTTACCCCTTTCCAACTTGTTTATGGTTTGGAGGTAGTATTACCAATTGAATTTGAAATCCCATCATTACTTACTGTAGAACAATTTCCCAATACCTCCACCGAGGAGGAGCATCTCTTGTACTTGGCCTGGCTTGATGAAAAACATCGTAATGCTACCTTTTCCAATGAAACACACAAGATGTGTGTCAGAGCTCAATATGACAAACCCATATGTCTTTGCATCTTTTCCGAGGGTGACTTGGTTTTGGTTTATGACCAAAAGAATGACACCTTGGGAGCAGGTAAATTTGAACCCCTTTGGCATGGTCCCTACATTGTTAAACATGTCTTGGAGAGAGGGGCCTATAGGCTTGTGGATTATGATGGGAATCCTCTTTCGGAGCCCTGTAATGGGCTCTACCTAAAGAAGTATTATGCCTAGGCCATATGGCCGCATGATGATTTATACATAGGCATGTTTTTTGTTTGGTTCTGGACTAGTGTATTTTTCTTTTTGCGTGTATGTTATTTGTCTCAGTTAACTTCTTATCATGCTTTATGATTTATTTGAAAATTCCATTGTACTCCTCAATCTACGTGGGATATGATGATGGTACCATCCGTAGTACCCAAAATATTGCATCCACCACTTGGGTGATATTTTCTCCCACTGAAGAGCTTGTGAGTTCAAGAAGTGTCTACGCTGGGCCTGCAACCAATAATATTGTAGAGTATAGTGCCATCATTGAACTATTGTCCAAAGTGCTCACCCTTGGAATTCATCATCTAGTTGTTAGATTGGAATCTCATCTTGTGGTCTCACAGTTGAACCAGACATATAACGTCAAACATCTCGTCATTTTTCGTAAGTATATGAGGGTGCATCTTATTGAACGTTATTTTGAGCACATATAATATTTCCATGTCCAAAGAAGGTCCAATGTGTTGGCTGATTCGTTAGCTAACTTTGTGTTAGATTGGTATTTGTCTCATTAAAATTAGGTTTTTAAACATGCATGTACATAAAACATGGGTCATCATTCACAACATTTTCACATCCATAAGTAGGGACCGAAACAGAACATGTTTATATATAGTCACAAAGTGTGATTACATATTTCCAAAAACGTGGTGCCTATACAAAAATGGGGCTCTACTGGTCTCTTGATACTTAAACGTGATGACCGACTAATACACATGTCTAGTACAAAAAAGGATACCATTGGCTACTCAATCCTCATGCTGATGGTAGCACAAAACTTCACGAGCCACTTTCCGAAGTGCTGATGGTAGCACAAAACTTCACGAGCCACTTTCCGAAGAAGTTGGTGAAAGGGGTGGGAAACACCTTTAGAGTGTCATTGCATATGTGTGGGCATATCCTCCACTGGTGTGGGGGGGAATCCCATGGTCATCCCCTCTAGGTTGCATTGGGCATGAAACTGTTCTTCACTGCTACCATCTCCTTCCCCTCTCGATGACTCCTCATCGCTGCTACGATGATGATCTCAGCCCTGTCCTTCTGGACGCTCTGGTCATACGTCTGCAAAACATGAAACTACGCCAGTATGCACCCACCATAAAACAAACTATACCAAAATACCCAAAAAATGGAAATATGAAAAAATTGGAAAACAAACTTACATGTGGGGCCCCATGCCTCTCCTGGGGGAAGTGGAAGTTATGGATCTTGGTGGAAATCCTTCCTATCATAGGGGAAATCCTCGATGCTAATGAACTAGCGACGCCACCAGTTGGAAAACCCAACCCCATAGTCATATTGATGTTGTCCCCCTGGTAGCCTCACCATGTACTCGACCCAAAACGTCATCCATGGTTCCAAGGGAGTTGGATCACCCATCACCATCCTAGGCCTCAACTGCGACACCCATTATAGAAATATAGTTACCAAGAGGTAGTCATACCCAAACTACTTTTTTTTCCCTCTCTTACAATGAGTTAGTTGGGATTTCATATTGGCGAGGACCCCCTCACACTAGTTGAAGATGGTAGGATCTAGGCACATTAGGGCCACTTGCATGTTGGTCTTGGATTCCAAATGACGGGTTGTGGATCCCGAGGCCTAGGTGATGCATACGAGGATGGTATTGAGTGGTATATCTACAATTTCTTGAATGGGGATCTGGCCACTTGTCCTATGCGAACCAACCCAATAGAATTCCTCAATAAAATCCATGACTGACCGCTCATCTCCACCTGGTCAGTAAGTCATTCTCCATGGTATCCCTATCCGGGATAAGCAAAGCATATCTCATCTATATCAACCTATAGAACCTTACCCTGAATTATGAAATAATCTTGGTCAGGCTCCCAATACTAGACCAATTGGTCTAGTAAATATTCGTGGGAGCCCAACAGTGGGTAGCAGAAGAAATTTAATAGCCCACACTCCCAGAGAGATGCCAAGGTCATATTATCACCTTGTGCAACATAATCATCAGCCTCATGGGATCTTTCCTTCCATTCAATCATCTTTAGCTAAGTTTCTTGCATCCAACAAACAAATAACATAAACACCCATCAGTAAAAAACATCCAAAGACATTGCTTGCTAGCTAAAACCCTCACCTAAGGGCACACGACCAATTAACCCAAGGAATTTACCTAGTCCTTACTGGATGCTCTAATATCATTGCATGAGGTCCCTCGTGACGCCCCCAATGCATCATGCGAGGCCCTTCTTGACCACCCCAGGGCATCATGAGAGGATGCCCTAGACTCAGCTCCATTGAATGCAATAGCGGGCCTGTGGGGGGGTGTTCTTGTGTTTACCTAGAAAAATGATTGTTGGATGAATGCTTGAAGAAATATCCAAAATGAGCTCCACACCTACTCTTGGAAGAGGGATTTCTCCTCAAGCTCTCCAATGAGCTCCACACCTACTCTTGGAAGAGGGATTTCTCCTCAAGCTCTCCACACTCCTATCTTTCCAAGTGAAGAATGAGTTTTTACTAAGGTGAGCTTCCTTTTATAACTTTTTTTGGAAATAAAAAATTGTTTTTTCACCACGAGACCAAGTAAGTGGGGTTTTATTTTTATTTTGAGCTCATTATTATTTTAATTACATTTTCACTTTAATTGACCTTGGAGTTTGGTTTATGCACCTTGACAAGTTGACAAGGACTTTTTATGAATATGGTGACATCCACTACCCTTGAGGTATATATATTCCTAAACTGACATATAGGAATATTTTTTTCCTTGCATTTTCCACCTTGCGTTATTAACCATCCATGCTGCCAACATTATACCTTAGTTTCAAACCCAACTGGTTGTGAAAATAGCCACTCTTGCATGTTGTAACTGGTTCAGTAGTGCCTACCCTTCACGGGTGCCCTAGTTAGCACCTGCACTGGCATTTGGTGCCCATGTTGCATTTTCCTGTAGGCCCGGGAGCCCTCCTTTTCCCCCACCATTACTTGAATATTGAGCCTCATTTTCCTCTCTTCATTTATATTTTGGCCATATCCCGTGGGGGTTCCTGAAATTTTTTCTTGTTGCTTAATGTTCAACCTTGCATTTGCTGTTGCATTTTCCTGTAGGCCCGGGAGCCCTCCTTTTCCCCCACCATTACTTGAATATTGAGCCTCATTTTCCTCTCTTCATTTATATTTTGGCCATATCCCGTGGGGGTTCCTGAAATTTTTTCTTGTTGCTTAATGTTCAACCTTGCATTTGCTACTTGTGTCATTCCTCCCTCTGTTGTGCTACTTTTTTCCTACATCCCACTTACCACTATTGAAATAGCCTTGATCATCTGCCTCTTTCATTATTTGGCCTCTGTTTTACACCCACCTACCCATGGAGAGAACAATTGCTAAGAGAAGATCTCACTTGCTAGTACCATTTTCATTCCTCATTGCTTAGGTCGGTTCCATGTGCTTAGAACATAGGAGCATGTTGTTAAGCCATTCATTCTCTCCCACTGAGTATACTTTTATCTCTTTTTCAAAATCGTAAAAGGACATGAAAAAACACTCATGGTTATACTTTTAACTCTTTTTCGGGATTGCTAAAACTAGACAAAAAATACACACCAAGCATACTTGAGTCATTATTTCATTCTCATTAAACTGTGAAGGATACCAAGCATAATTGCATCATTCTTTTTTTCTCATTAAACCATGAAGGAGACAAAAAATACAAAAAAAAGAGTGGTTTTTTTAACCAGTGGTCTATTCTCAAAATGGCAGTGTCAGTCAAGTCACCATTGAACATGGCACCTGTTTGAGTCCTCATCATACAATTGGGTTTTTATCTTTCCTAGGATCCGTCCTAGTAATATGATTCAAAGATACTCCTCTGGCTGGTTACTCCTCCAGTCATCATGGAGAATGCTTCAATGCCTCCTGCATTGTTGGACTATATTCGTCCATCTCTTGTGTCTTGCAACCAAGACACCATTTTGTCATGCTATATGCTCAAGGGAATTTTAAGCCTAAGTCGATCATTTGTTGTTTTGTTAACTTTTTGATTCAACCATCCCTGTGTCAGTTGTACTTAGTGATACTCTCTCTTCACATCATCTC
>CBVK0101477311.1:0-11371 GCA_900067695.1 Picea abies | reverse complement strand
TTTTCACAGATCCATTATCAAAGATGGTCTCAAAATCATATGGTCCCAGTCGTCGTGTGGATAGATCACTCCTGAAGTTCTTGATTATGGAATTGAAGAGGAGAGCCCAGTCATTGGGTTTGAAGACCTTGTTTCTAATGAATTTTTCATGCCACCTGGCTCGTTGTTACTGAACAAGAATGGTATGTTGGATGGAATCTTGTCGGATTTCATCCAACTCATTCAGCCATGCCACCCTTTTCTTCTGAGCCTCTGTCAAATCTACACCCAATTGTACTATTGTTTTGCAAGTCCTTATTTTGAATTCAATGGGCATGAGAACTCGCTTTCCATATACAAACTCATAGGGGGCGAGTCCAGTGGTGCTTCTCCATGCGGTCCTACTAGCCCAAAGTACCTCAGGAAGTCTATAGACCTAGTCCTTATGATGCAATTGTACGATCTTGGTCAGAAGGGCCTCTAGCACTTTGTTGGTGGACTCTACCTGCCCATTAGCCTGGGGGTGATATGGATAAGATTTGTTATTCTTTATCTGATATAGTTGTGTAACATATTGCATCAAATTTGATTTGAATTGTGTTCCCTGATTTGTCACAATATTTCTTGGAACACCAAAACGTGTAAAAATATCTTCATAAAGAAAACCAACAACTGATTTTTCACTAGCTTGATATAGAGTTTTTTCTTCTACCCATTTGGTTACATAATCTGTACAAACAAAGATATACCATTTCTTTCTCAATGCAGGAGAGATTTGTCCTACGAAGTCCAGAGCCCATTTTTCGAAGGGCTCAATAAATACCTGTGGCTGTATGGGAATTTCGTCAAATTGTGCTGGTCTCCCCATCCTTTGGAATCTATCATAACTCCTTAAATATATTTTAGTGTCCTTCAAGAGTGTTGGCCAGTAGTACCCATGATGAAGTAATTTGTAGGCTGTTCTCTTGTTAGCAAAGTGCCCCCCACATGGATCATCATGGTAATATTGCAAAATGTCAAACATCTCATCTTCCCATACACATCTTCTAATAATCAGATCTGGTCTAGTACGAAAGAGGTCACTTTCGATCCGTGAATAGTTTGCACTGAGCTTGACAATTTGTTGCTTTTCTCATGAAGAAAGGTGTTTCAGAAGTTTCCATGTGGCCAAATAATTTTCTATATATGTGAACCATGGATAGTTAGTAGAAATATAAAATAGATGTTTGTTAGGAAAACTATCATCTATAGGATCATTTTCACTTCCATTTTGGATTCTGGAGAGGAAATATTCCATGAGATTTTTCTTCCCAGGCCTATCTACTATAATGATGTTAAAATCTTGCAGTAATAACAACCATTTAGTGATTCTACCATTGGTGATTGGTTTATTCATTAATAATTTTATGGAAGAGTGACCTATGTGAATAAAGACTTAGTAACTTGTTATATAATGTCTGAATTTGTTTATGGCATACACAATAGTTATGAATTCCTTTTTGGTGACAATATAATTGAGCTCGATGAGTGTCAGGTTTTTGCTTATGAAATAGATGGCATAGGATAGTTGATATTATTGTTACCCTAAGATAGCTCTGAGGGTTGTGTCTGAAGCATCTATACTAATGTGAAAGGGGAGGGTCCAGTTGGGTACCTTAAGTACTGGTGTTGTGGAGAATTTTTCCTTTAAGTCCTCGAAGGAATTTTGACACTGTGAGTCTCATACAAAATCAATATCTTTAATAAGAAATTTGAACATTGGTGCTGCAATATTTGTAAAATTTTCAATGAATATCCTATAATAATTGACATGACCCAAAAACATTATTACCTCTTTTTGTGATTGTGGTGCTGGAAGATCCACAATGACTTTGATTTTGGCTGGGTCTACCTTGATACCTACACTAGAAATGTGATTCTTGAGAACAATACCTTCTTTTGATAACATCTTTCCTTTTTCATTACTTAAATCAAGGCAAGCTTCTCAACATCTAATGAAGACTTTTTCCAGATTATCAAGTGCTTCTTTAAAAGTATCGTTGTAGACAGAGAATTCACCCATATAGATTTATACACATTCATCTATTAAATCATAAAAAATACCTAATACTACCAGTTGGAATGTGGAGGGAGCATTGCATAAACCAAATGGCAAGTCTATATAGGAAAATGTTCCCCATGGGAATGTGAATGTAGTATTTTCTTGGTCTTCGGGTGCAATTTGAATTTGATTATACCCACTAAAACCATCTAGGAAGGAAAAATATTGTTTACTTGACAAGGTATCCAACACTTGATCGATAAATGGAAATGGGAAATAATATCTCAAGGTCGATTTATTAAGTTCCCTAAAATCAACACATATTCTCCATTTACCATTTTTCTTGGGCACAATCACAAGTGGTGAAACCCACTTTCTATCAAATATTGGGTATATGAAGTTGGCATTCAATAATTTTTGCATTTATTTCACAATATATTTTAGAGTGGGGTTCATGCGACGTTGTGGCTGTCGAACGGGTCTAGCATTCTCCTGAGTATAGATATAGCGTATGCAAGTATCAAGGGGAATTCCACGAATGTATTTGTAATCCCATGCAAATGCACCATATTTTTCTTGTAGCACTCGAATTAATTATTCCTTTCGATTTTGGTCCAGTTGAGAGTTAATGTTTAAAAATTTACCTGGGCTTATCTCAACAGGAACACTTCAAGGGTCAGAAATTTCTTTAATGGATGACATATGAAGGGATGATGAAATTTCCAAATCACAATTTTCCGGAAAAACCCTACTAAATATTAGATCATATGGAGAGGATGATTCATGATATCGTGCATCATCTATGGAGGAGATGAATTGATTTAGAAAATTATATTTTGTTTTTTATTTCAACCCTCTAGATTGTTCAATGGTTAAAAGGGGTTGTGTGATCTCTTCATCTTTGTATGGATTTTCTACCCATAAGGAATCTTCTACTATTGGTTTTGTAGGTGGATAGAAGATAAATTTCTTCATAGATGCCCTATTTGATAATATTCATTTCCCCAAATCTACAACCAATGAAGGCATCAACCGTATCTAACCAAGGTATCCTGAAAATCAAGGGATGGCCCTCCATGGTGGTCTTTTGATGAATAACCAAGAAGTCCAAAGGGTATTCGCATTAGTCTAGGGTGAGAATGACATCATCTACAACACCAACAAGATTAATTCATGATCTATGAGCTAGTTCAAGCACTGTTGGTGTGGGTCGAAGGCCATCTAATCGTAAAATTTCCATAGTTATAATAGTCATAACATTTATTGCTGCCTCCAGGTAAATTAGAGTGTTTGATATGGGAACATTGTTGATGCAAATAGTGACTATAGGGTTTCTAATATCGACATACTTCTCCATTACAGTTCTTCCAGACATTAGTTAAGCTAATTGACCTATGAATTGAATTGTAGGGGGATATTTCCTTTTTCTCCCAGTTTTTTAATACATAATTCCCTTATGATTTTCATGTAAATAGGCACATATTTTATTGCTTGTAACAAGGGAATTTTCACACAAACATTTTTCAGTTCCGTTTCCAAGTCAAATTCAGGTTGAACCATAGGTTTCTCTAAGGCTAGCCTCTCTAGGAAAGGATGAGTTTTGGTTGCATGAGGGGTCTCTGAATTCAAAATAGGATACGTTTGTGTGGTGGTGGAAATCCTATGAGAAGGGGGTCATCATAGGATGTTTTTACGGGAGTCCCCTCCTCTTCAAGTTCTTCTTCAATGACAATTATAGGGTTTTCTTTCTAGAGGACCTTTCCCGATCTTAAATGTATGTCTTGAAATGGTATTAGAGTGATCAAGTAAGTTGGAAAGGTCTATAAATCAACATTGAAGAAAATCCGAGTATTTTTGTTGTTTGGATTGGGGATCGAATGAGTAGGTAATTCTATTGGTCTTGGAGGGTTTTGAGTTGTAGGTAACTGTAATTGTTGTGGAATTTGAGGAATCATTGGTTGAGGTGTATTTAATTGTGCTTACATTGGAGGGTAATGTGGTGGAAACTGTGAATAAGTGGGAGAAGGCATTGAAAATTGTTGTGGAGCCATATTTCCATAAGCATTCCCTCACCATATTTGTTGCCAAGGCTAGTTTTGGGTAGGTTGCCAGGGCATTGGGACATTCCATTGTTGAGGATAAGAATTACAAGATGCATAACATTTTAATGAAGGGTCTTATGCCATACCTTGTGGGCATGGTTTCCAAGGCCTTATTTGTGAAACTTGAAAATATGATTCAACTGTCCCATTTCTTCCTCGATAGATAGCTTGGAGTCTCGACAATGAGGGGAAGTTTTTTGTATCATAATTATCTACACAAATAACACAAAATTTTACATTATCCAATGGACACTCTCTTAAAGGATGCCTTTTCCTACACCTAGCACAAAAGAAAATTAAAGCTTCTTCTTCTTCTTCTTGTTTCTTTTCAATTTTAAGTGTATCTAGCTGCGAGCTAATAGTACCAAGGATATCTGTTTTAAAATTTTATAATATGTTGCCTAGCTCCATCCTTGTCACCCCCCCTGCAAAAAATTTAATAGATGTTGATAAAGTATCTCTTACTCCCTTACTAGATTTGGATCTACTTTGTGAATATCTATTGCAAAGATCACAAATCTTTGTAAATGATAAGTGAGAAACATCACCAAAACCCATAAGATTAATCACTTATATATATACTCTTCCAGTATCCCATTCAAAAAATAGTTCTAACAATATCATTGTTTAAGGTACTTTGTTTAGTATTTTGAAGGTTGTATAGGAACCTATCAACATAGTCCTCAAGACTCTCCTCGTCCCATTTCTACATCTTAAAATTGTCATTATGTGAGCCTCTAGTTCTATAATAATCTTGGTATTTATTTAGAAAGGAATTTTTCGTATCTTCCCAAGACCTAATAGAATACTTTGGAAGTCCCATAAACCATATCAAGACATAATATTTCAAATTTGTAGGAAATAAATTTAATTTTTGAGAATCATCCACATAATTATAATTTTGACATAGAATATCAAATTCAAATAAAAAGACATCCAGATCCTCAGTTATAGTACCTCTAAAATTTGATAGTACCGATGGAGGAATGTTATTCATGTTCACATTTGGTGCTAGATCAAGGATGGGGACCCCAAAGGTTGCTTCTCCTTTTGATTCCACATTTCTTTCCTCTTCATCTACAATATTTACAAACAATTTGAAATCAATTAGCTTTGGTTTCTTGTCCCAGTTTGGAGAGAAGGGTGTCTCACTAATTGGATTTCAATGAACAATAAAATTGTCTTCAATATTTGCTTCAGGTATCCCTTCTACAACTACAAATTAATTTGTGATATATGATTCCACATTTCTTTCCTCTTCATCTACAATATTTACAAACAATTTGAAATCAATTAGCTTTGGTTTCTTGTCCCAGTTTGGAGAGAAGGGTGTCTCACTAATTGGATTTCAATGAACAATAAAATTGTCTTCAATATTTGCTTCAGGTATCCCTTCTACAACTACAAATTAATTTGTGATATAACCACGTTCTGGGATGATACAAAGAGTTTGAAAATATGTTCTGCATCGACAACTTTCTCTATTGTTGGGTTGGTAATTGGAGTCTGCTCACTGATCTTATTTTTTTCAATTCCTTTATCCAAAATTTCTCTTTGTACTTCTAACACTTTTTCAATGGTGGTTCCTGATTGTGGGGTAATTTTTACTGGAGTCACCTTTGATGAAGAACCTTCTCCTTCTTGTAAAGAACTTCCTATATACCTTTCAGCTAGATTAGTAGGGGTGGTCCTAGTACTACCAAGTAAATCACTTGAAATCTTACTTGTTGATTTAAGAAACCTACCTTTTCTATCTCCAGGTGATCCAGATTTATGAGAGGAACGAAATGAAAACACAAATCTATAATATTAACGCAGGGACACAATGAATAATAACAATGATACAGTAAAACTTGACTTCTATTAAATGAGAAATATGTTGAAACTCTAAAAACGTAGACTGAAACAAGCTTGCTATAATATTATTATTTTGTTTGTGGTAGTGTCAATTTTTTAGGCCATGGTTTCAAAAACATTACAATTTTAATCCTGGAACAAAAATTGAATGTGCTACTTGTAGCACCACATTTTGGATCGAAGGGTGATTTTGAGGTTTTGGTTTGCAATGTCATTGGTTGTCAAGGTCATGCTTTTAAACAAGTTGTAATGTTAAGCTCAAAAAAAGGGGGTGCTATTATTGACATCAATTTTCATTATGTGGGTTGATTTTAATATTTTTTTATGGAATGGTACCTGTTTGGAATGGTACCCATTTTCAAGTCCATGAATTCAAACAAGTTGAATTTTAAACCCCCCAAAAATACGGACAATGTTGGGGGCACCACTTTGTGATTCAGGGTTGATTTTAAGGTTTTTGTTTGCAACATTATAAGAATTTAAGGTCATGGTGATAAAATATTGTAATTCTAACCCCCCCCCAAAAAAGGTGATTTTGGTAGCACCACTTTTTTATTTAGGGGTGGATTTTAGTGTTTTTCCACAAAAACATGGGTATTTAGGGCTAAAGTTCTCATTTTGAGGTCACAACTCTCATCAAGTCAATCACTGCATTGAAATTTTTGTTGGAGTGCCTTTTGGAGACTTGAAATACCTCAATTCTACTTCAATAACTTTGTCATTTAGATCACATCACTTTGAATGGTCTTACAACCTTTTAGAAACATGTTTAACGGAAGCACTTTAGTTGGTTTTTAGCATTCTTCTAATCCAATTAGGATTTATGATCCATATTGTTGATCCACATTAGCGAGGAAAAGTTTTGTCATTCCACAATTATTTTTACATGTCTTTCTCTTTCCACTTTTGTATGAGATACACTACTTTCTATTTAGTCACTAAGCAAGGTCAACATCTATATTATGTTAATTCATCATCAATTACAACAATACTTTCCCTCTCTCCTAAAATATTTAGAGTCTAATTCTTTTGTTTCTGGGAAAAGTAATAGGGATACTTAGTGATTAACATATGATAAGGACCCTTAACATATGACAAGGGTATTTGTGTCACTTTATTATTCATATTATAAGCATATTATTATGGTTTGTTATGGAAATTCCACATGTTTTCCTATTCTCAAGACTAGTTAAGATTGTGTCTACAACCATATCTATTATTACTTCAAGTTGCCATTTTTTAGGATCCCGTTGAGCCTTATTCTCCAATTTTTTGAGGTATATTTGTTGATGTAAAGATACATAAGCTTAGGTTTTCCTATAAAAAATTCAATTATATATTTGATTTCACACTTATTTGTGTAGAAATCTTCTCATGAGTGGGATTTCCAACATCACCATTGTCCAAAATAACTCCTTAGTCTTCTTCTAAAATAGTTCCATGAGAGAAGTGATGGATGCATACCCCTTTATTAACCATTGTCAGTATCATAAGTGATCCAGTATAAACCTCAGGGTATGGACATTTGTTGGGTATTCTGGATTAAGAATAATTGTTATCTTGTCTTGGTCCACTATTATACCATCTCTATAAACAACATGACCTAGTAGTGTGTCGAAGGGTGTGAAAAAAATTCACTTCTTGAAGTCAAGAGAGATCTATAGTTGTCATAACTTATCAAATATTAGTTGTAACATTATGCGATCCTTCATATATTCTACACTATTCAATCATCCAAATACACTTTGAAGAATTTGTGTATGTATTCTTTTAACGTTACTATCACTATCCTAGAAAACACAGTTGGTGAGTTCTTTAGCCTGAAAGGAATCACATTTTAATCTTAGGAACCCCACTCTATGGTGAAGGTTGTAGTTTTTATTATCTACCTCTACTAACTGTACCTAGTGATAACCCAAGAAGCCATTAGTGAAATAATAAGCCTCCTTTTCCACCACTTGATTCAACAATTTGTCATTGAAAGGTGTAGGAATTGAATCATGGATGCAAGTTACTTTTAATACCCTAAAATTTACACAAACTCTTCTACCCCATCCTACCTTCTTATCTTGAATGACTATTAAACTGATCTAGTCCAATTATTCTACTAGGAAGATAAAGCTAGTTTCCAACATCTTATTAATATCCTCCTTCACCCTTTCCTTTATCCTAGGGTTGAGACTACAAGGTCTCTTCTTTATGGGCTTGGAATATAGCTTCATATTTATCCTCATTTATCCCATATATACTTTTATTTCTTTCATTTCTGTAAAACTTTGTGGGAACATTCCACCATACTCCTCGAGCAATGTTGCAACCTTAGAAACAGTCGCATTGTACCAATGGTACCTAATGGATGTTAAACATGGTTGATCATCTATACCAATATTCAATTACTTTATTTTCAATGGTTCTTGATAAATCTCCCCTTTTGGATCCTCTATTGTCACCTTTACTTCTCTTTCTCCTTCTATCTCCTAGAAGGGAAGATGGTGCAACTTGTCTAAATCATTTTATTGTTCTAGTTCATCTATTATCTTAGCACATTATTTAAAGGCCCAATACTCATTTTCCTAGGTTTTGAATGGATCTTCCTATGGTTTCTTGTGTTGATTTTCTTTGCATACATATTCTAGTGGTTTGGTTACCCATTATCGAATAGAAAAGATTTTATAGTTTTTAAAGTTGAAGCAACACTAATGGAATTACCTATGTAGGATAACAATGTGTAGAGTAATTATTTAATATTCTTCCATTGTGGGCATATATTTAGAACTCCTCATGTAGGTACCGAGCCTTGGGGATGGCCCCCGAGATGTGAATAATCCTATGGATGCAAAGTTGTTTTGGGAAGTATTCTCTGGTCCATTTTTTAATGCACCCATCCACATATATGATTGGGTCTATCCTCCATTTATAGACTTATTTGAAATCAATTGGGTCCTACACCACCCCTAATATATCGATCACTTATTACTCAAGTGGTGGAGCAAAGTGATGATGCAAAGTTGGTCACACTTTCTTTGAGTTATCAAGGTCTTCTCTATGGATGGACCACTACCTAGAGGGTGTGGATATCAAAGTTACATCTAAGGCCAATAATATTTTCTCCCATAGTAAAGTTAGGCTCATATCATCTATCAATTCTTCATTCCAATCCAATAGACAAATTTGATCATGGCATAGTGGTGAGATGACATCTTGTGATTTCCCTCTTTATAATCCTAGGATGTTTCTTGGCTATATATGTCATAGGAGCATAATATATTCCAATTGATCACTCCATATTTAGTGGGATTGATATAATCACCCTCATTCCTAAAGTAAAATTATATGGGTGATCTATTGCAAAAAAATCCATCATGGTATCCACTAGTTCTGTGTATCTTTACCCCTTTACAAGTTAGATTGGTTGTATCAATCTGGTCCCATTTGCTTTAAATGAAATCTACCCCTTTTTAAAATTGACAATCACTTCAATGTTCATTGTCATTGGCCCACTCGAAACCTAACAAGGAAAGTTGGGAGTCTTTCTCATCAACAATTTTGATGACCTCAAAATATGTCACTATCATTATGAAGCCCAAATTAATTTCTACATCCTCCAAGAAACCAATAGGATATATCTTGTATTCATTTTATAGCCGCAACTAGATGGAAAAATATACTAATCGTAGTATTATTGCATTTCCCATGATTTCTTTGGGAGGATTTTTATGTCAAATACTATATCCAACATGACATCAAATACTTCATATCCATGGATTCAAACATCATCTTAAACTCTTCACCAGTTCAAGGTTTATTTTTATGGTTGATCCATTGACCTCTTCTTTCTGGTAGGGGAGCATAGATAGGTTATCCTCCCCCCACTTGAACAGTCGATAAAAAATCCTCCTTGATACTTTTTCATATACGATCTTAATAAAAGTCTAGAAAAATTCATGGAACCATTTTGTTGAGGCTACCTCTTCTTGGGTTTTCTATTGGAATATCTGGCTATGATCCTAGAACAAGTGATTAGGATGGTTCGATATTGTCATACTACTACTAGAACCCTATCCTAATATAAATATTTTCTCTCTTAGAGCTTCCAAATATTCCTTGTAGTAGGTATTCTACTTTGTTGTGTCAAACATAAGTTTCACAGGGGCTTCCTTCCTTATGAAGAGAATCTCTAGTCAAGAATCATTGACTTTTGTATGAGCCCCACCTATGGTCATCACATTGATCTTGAGATCCATGACCTATTTAGTGTACTGGGGATTTTAACTCACTAAGTTTGAATTACTCTATCTTACTCTCATTTCCCATTTATATATTAAGTCTAGGTAGTGTTTAGTCACATGGCATGTGGCTTTGTAATGGCCACATCTTCCCCTCCTTGGCTATGTGAAATTTGAAGATATTTGATTGAATTCATCATATTTGTAACATATAATGGCCCCATTGTTACCACCATTTCTACCACTCTTGTACTCTCCCCCATCTGTTCTATAATCTCCTCATCCCCCTCCCTTAGTTTCTCTGGAATTTTTCTTCTCTACTTAGAAATATCTCCTATTTATCCATTCTACTAATGCTTGTAGGGAATGTAAATTATATATGGTATGTGTTTTCACCCTAGATAAGTAAATTATATATGGTATGTGTTTTCACCCTAGATAAGTCACAAATTACAATAGTTTGGGTATAAGTATACTTATATAACATTTATCAAATATATTAGGGGTGGCCATAGATCCTGCAAATCTCATAGTATTTTGATACCCCATTTCCCAGGATTCTAGTTGATAGAGGCAACATCGGGTTAGGGGTTTAAAATTTGACTCTTAGAGAAGGGAAATAATTCACCATTTGAACTTCCATTTTCATTTAATCCAATAGAAATTCTCTTGTGCATTCTTAGCACAATCCATTTCTTGAATTTTCTCTGTGTAGGATGATAGTTTCGATTGGAACTGAAAACATTTAGATGTGTTCCTTTTCATGAAGAACTCTTTATCATGGAATGCTCCTCAAACAAACAATTTTCACTAAATAATGAGCATCTATATCTATTTATGAACCCTACAATGTTTCCAGGAGATCATGGATGACCATTGATAAATAACACGTTCTTCCTATTAATTTTTCTAGAAGCATAACCATTCATGCACATACTATACATGGAAATTTTGTGTTTGTAATTAACAATATTTAAGTAATTATACCAACTATAAATAGGACCACAAATTGGCATAAGGGTTATTAACTATTTGGGAGGAACAAATAGATGTTAAAGGATAAACAACCCAATATTTATAACATCTGATTTAGATTTTGAAATGTGTAATTATTAACACAAAAAAAATCAATCCTAGCGTTGGGTGTTGAAAGATTAGTTGTCATT
>CBVK0101477293.1:0-22340 GCA_900067695.1 Picea abies | reverse complement strand
GATTTGTCGTAATCAGACAAGGGGTGTAGGCAGCTTTTTTCAAGAGCAATCAAAAAAAATAGTTGGCTGCCAACACAGTTATAATCAGTCCTTTTCGACAGTTACAGAGATAACTTATGCACGCTCGTTCCTCTGGCACCTTGTCCCCTCCTAAGAAAAAATTCACAGCATGCGCTAGATTTTCTTCCTAAGCCCCTTCCTTTCACATGATCATTGGTGGTGACCATACACCTGGGCTTAATGATCACTTGATCACTTATCAATTCAATGGGAATGATTCATTCTTCTGAAATGGACAACTGTCGTAACTTCAACGCTTTTCCCTTCAAAAATTTTGGGTTTCAAACCTTTCGAAACTTCCGGATCAGAATTCTTGAACAAATCGGATGGTTCACATTACATCTCGAAACCAGATCAATGGTTAGCACTAATCCTTCTCGTCATCCTTCATTGCTTAATCCAATGGCTAGGACTTAATCAAGCAATGAGATGTATAGCCACCTTTTACTACACGACTTTGTCTATTATGCTTATGCTATCTTTCCACTGTATTTTGATCAACGGTTGATAGTACACCCCACATCAAATCAACAATTGAGATCATATTTGGGTCTCGAACTTCGAAGATTTTGAGTCTCAACCCTTTCTTTCCTCCATACGTCAATATTCTGTAGCTGACAAGCCTCTGACATGTGTCCCTCTCAGATTAATGATCGATATCTCCTCGAGTCTCCGGACATCATAGATTTCAAATATCAACCCATTCTTTCCTCCGGAGTGATCACGTGTTGAGTCAGTCACAAGACAGTGGAGACCGCTTACTGTTGGTTAACGTTTTCACTTACACTATCCTTCCACTATAGTAGATCGACGAATGAGACTTCTCCCGAAGTGATCTTCAGATCGGACGTCTCGTGCCCACTTCGGGTCTACGGCATTTGAGACTTTGGGTCTTTAGGCGAGTGCTGGTGGTAAACATCCCAGAGTGACATAACTCTTGCGTCACTTGATGACTTGTCACGAGCTGAGCAGCTACCATGTGTCACTCTGATTCGTGATTTGCACGTACCTGAAATGTTGATTTCAACTTGACACTTATCATTCTCTGACTGTGCCACATCTCCTTGATCTAATAGTCAAGATAGTATCTTAGACCTATAGTTGAGAGTTCCTTTAGAGCTTCTTCCTTTAGGACTTCCGGACTTTTGACATTTCTTGGTGGTGAAACTCCCGAAGAAATTCTCTCGGAGTGACGTAACTTTCTTATGTCACTTGTTAACATGGCATGATCCGATTTCCTCTTGACTCTTGTCATCATCTGATTATGCCATGTGTATTTGTTGGTGTGGTCTATCACATATTCTTGTTGATGTGGTCTTCCACACATCCTTGCTCACATGATATTCTGACCAACAACCCTGATCCAAAGATCCTCGTATGCCTTCCAAATCTGACGTTCCTGATTCATTTCAGATTTTCAGGCTTCGGGTTTTTCCAATCTCAAAATTTCTGGAGCGTAATCTCCTCGTATATTTATATCCAAAGTGAATCATATTCGTTGATCAGGATCTTATATCGATGGCTCAATATTTCTGCGATGCATCTCTTCTAGTGTATCCCATCCTTCCATTTGGAATGATCCAGTGACTGATGGAAATTCGCATTTCGTGAATTTCAAGTCTCAAGTTCTCCATAGTGTAACCTCCTTGCGTCTTTAGATCTAAAGTGAATCTTTTTCATTGATCATGAAATTATATCGATGGATCGATCTTCCTATGATGAGGATTTTTTGGCTTATCCTCTTCTTCCACTCGAAAATGATCCAACTATTGAGGGAAATTCACATTTCATGAATTTCAAGTCTCAAGCTCTCCAAACTGTAACCTCCTCGCGTCTTTACATCTGAAGTGAATCTTGTTCATTGATCATGAACTTATATCAACGGATCAATCTTCCTGCAATGCGACTTTGTTGGCTTATCCTGTCCATTCACTCGAAAATGATCCAACGATCGTGAGGACACTCGAAGCAGATCAACGGTCGACGATGATTGCAAAACCACAACTTGCAAGTGATTTAACTTGACACCCAAACTCTGCAATTTGAAGTTGTGCATTTTTGGTGAGTCAACCAAAATCATCGATATTTGAAGCTATAATATCAGATGGTCCTGACTAGCTACAGGATTGGAACAAGCATGATCTTTAATTCTCCTTTCAATCTTTGCAATTCATCGTTGTCGTAGATTTGGCAATTGCACATCCGATAGTCACATTTTAATCTCACTTAAACTCATTGTTTGTTGGATTAACCGCAGTCGTAGATATTTGAAGCTATGAGATTTGACGATCTAGAAATATTGTGGGATTGTAACTAGCGTGTAGTTTAATTCATCTTTTTCTCCCCTCAATTCATCCCTGTCATTGTTCTGGCTTGAAGATCTGACGGTCTTGATTTGATCTGATTTTTATCGCTCCATCTCTTCTGCAAATTTGATCTTCATTCATTAATTCTCCTGAGATTTAATCTCCATTTTCTTTTGTATTGTGCTTTCCTTTATGAGTTGTGATCTCTTCTTATTGTTCGCACCTCCTCCTAATCTTACAATTCCTTTTTCTCCTCCTTTTGTTCTTTCCATCAATGACAAGCACACTCTTTCCTGCAAAACACGCCAACACTTACAACATTTGATCTACATTAAATTCAAAATTTAAAATCAAAATTGAGAAAGTTGGCTCTTTTCTCTCCTTCGAATTTTCTCCCTCCATGTGCACCCTTGCGCTGGTTGCTGACGCGTTGTTGAGTTGGAGAGATTTCCCTACATCACCTTCTCTTTTCTTTGTACATTTTTCTCCCTTCCCTCTAACTGTTATAAACAATAGTAGTGCGAAATGGATGGACATGGGTTTGATTTTCATCTTTGGTAGGGGGTGAATGACATGCTCAAATTAATTTGTGACTGTTAGAGGCCGAATCACATCCATAAATCAATCTCCCTCGATTTTCAAGCTCCCTCGATTTTAGATTGTGAGTTCCAAGCTCCATCAATTTTCCAAGTTCCAAGAAATCTCTTGCATAAGTTCCAATGGTGAGTGTCAACTTGTTTACTCTATCTCTATCGAATACTTTACAATATTGGTGAATGCTTTGTTAGGTGAATGCTTTTTTTGGTGAATTTGCATAGGCTCAGGCTCTTTTTTTATTTTTATCTTTTTTGAATACCCGATGCTAAATTGGGCACTATTAGCGCCAAATTTAGCACCAACTATTGTCCCAAAATGTAATCATGTTGGAGTGCTAAATCCGATGCTAATGGCACCCAATTTATGACCAACTAATTTCAAAAAATGTGATCATGTTGGGGCAATTCAAATGGGGGAATACCATCCTATCTCCCACATGAAGTGCAATCATTCTATATTGAGCACACTTCATATGAACATGTCTTATCATGTAACACCAATGGGATACAAATTTAATACACTAGCATCAATCTCCTCACTTCACCTTCAATCCTCCTTTGCAAGTGATTAAGAGTTGTATAATGGTGGAATTTAGTGATGCATGTGTGTCTATTTGGGTAAGTAAACTTTCCCTTTCTCTAGACCTGATGGGTGTTCTATATGCACTAAATCCCTCAATTAAATTGTCAATCCGGGGTAAGTAAACTTAGAGTTGTAGCACTATATGTGCCAAGGCAGAAAATCTAGAGGAAGTATAATCTAACTAAGGAGATGGTCTATCTAAGGGATAATCTACTTAAGCAAAGACTATCAATGAGAAAACCCTATCAAGAAACTTAAACTATTTACCCTAAGTAACTTTTGAACAATGAATCAATGGGTTGTCCTAAGGAAGCAAATGAAAACCCTAAAATGAACAAGTTAACTTAATCAAACTAATGAGCAATAGCAAGAGTAGATTAATCTAATCAATCTATTCAAATTAATAAGAAGCAACAAGTAAGCAAGTAAACAAGCAAACAACTAACCTACTCAAACTAACCTATGGAAACTTCTTCAACAAGTAAACTAATAAGCAATCAAATAACTACCTATGAAAACTAATTCAGCAAGTAAACTAATCAAAACTACTCAACAGGTAACTAATCAAACTATTAAGTAAGTGAACTCTATTATTAAGATAAAATCTATAATTACTTATAATCTACAAAAGGAAATCTTAACCTATTGAATTAAAAAGCATTATAACAATATTCAAATATTAATCAACAATTACTCTTAATCTACAATAACAAGAAACCTCAAATATAATGATGATGATTATGTATTCTGTGTCTTATGACATCACGATGGCATTTAACGATTAATGATAATTGAAGAGGAATAAGTTCAATATTAAATTCTATAGAGAAATGAAAGGTATGTATCAAGCAATATAACGAGAGCTTAGCCATCATACAAGAAATATCAACCATCCTGAAAATCCATGTGATCTTTCAATTTATGAATTCATCATCAACGGTAAGAAAACACTATTCTACTGATTTCAAATGCACTCCTATGTTAATGTAAGGAAATTCACACAATGAGAAACTTACAACTAAGAACTAAACTCAAAATCAAACTTCAAATTAAAATTGCAATCTAGATCTAGAATGGAAATTTCGCGAAATAAACTAAACTAATCCTATTATTAACAATTCAAATTGCAAGTTAAAATGTGTATAAAAGCGTGATTTAAATTCTACTTCTACCTTAACATAAATAAGCAAACTAATTCTAATTCTAATTGATAAGGAAACTAACAAAGAAAACTAGATAAGCAAACTAAATAGAAAACTATATAAGCAAATTGAGAATTAAAATCAAAGCTGACAACTAATCATCCATCGAAACTTTGCCAAAGAAACCATTCACTCAATACTTTATATTAACTCTGTTTTAACTTTTAACTATTCTATTTCAACATGCAGAAATTCAACTATCATTTAATCACACTACGAGGTTAGTAGCTAAGCTTGCAATTTGTTTCCTAATAATTAAAAAGACATAGCATATTAACACTATCCTTCACAAGCAACCGGCAAAAAGGAAACCGAAACAATTAAATTATGAACAAAAAATACACAACATGTAAAATGATAAAAATCATGTACAGGAAAATGAAAGAAATAGAAATTGTATAAGATAACTATATAACTATTCACCCTGACCACTGGTGGGCCCCCAGCAGGTCGTGGCTACTCCTCAATAGTGAATCATGAACTAAATCAACACGCTTCTGGCATTTAAATTAAAAACATAGTTTTGCATAAGTCTGTGAAAATTACACAAAAAATGATTCTAGCAATTCCTGGCAAGTCTTAACAATCCTTAGCTATTTGTTATACCACTATTGTGGTATTTGTAGGAGTTACAAGTAGAGAGTTCGACCACTGGAAGGGTTGACCTCCTCTAAAATCAATAAATTACATTAAATATGTTTTAACTTCTAGTGGCTTCTAGAAACCAAACGAGGCACTTAACGCTTAGCATAACAACCCAATCCAAGATGTCAGAATCTCAGTAGATGGAGGCCATGAGCATGAGAAAAACCTATGTCATCAATTCACCTAACACAAGCCACCGATATAACAATTGCCAACTCGGCCACGGTTTTAGTGCTGGATGGAGTGTCAGACGCAATGCCGGATGGAGTGTCGGATGCCAAATTGAAAACCACAAACTGCTCTCAATCCATTCAGAATTTCAAGAAACGACCTACATAGCACCTAACTAGGCATATTACGCACAAAACCCGTGTGCCATATTTTTCTTATTCGAATGCATCCTCCCACAAATTAAGATTTAAGTTCGCTGCATGTAATAGTGTTGGATGCAGGTCTGGATGGAGGATCGGGTCACAATTCTAACCTGTTACAAGAAAACCAGAACGTTAGATATTTATAATCATTAAAATGAAATGAATTGATCTCAAAATCATTACAAAAAAGCCAATTATACACGCCTGATGTGAATCCATGATAAATTGAAATATAAACCTTTGAAACTCCTTCAAAATGGCTAATATGAAGCATAGCATATGTAATATCGGTGCAAAAAGGATTCAATCATCGTAATAAAAAAATAAAATCATGAGCCCAACATTACCCCCACACCTAATATTTTGCAGGTCCCACTGCAAACAAAAATGAATTTCCCCATATGACTAGACTTGCTGAGAAGGATTAACTTTAGAAGCTTCTCCCTCTTGCACTGAATATTTTCTCTTATGCCTCTTATGTTGTTTCAATAGTGCTCTGAGGTTGCGATTGGTATTGGTCATTTGATCAACCAATCGCTGGAGGGAATTCACCTTTTCTTGAAGTATTGCATTTTCATGGTGAATATGCTCATCAAAAGTCTTCCTCTCTTCCAATTGTTTTAGCAGTTGAACATTTTCCTGTTGTAATTTTTCAATAACTGGAGTATGATCAAATGTCTCAGAGGAGAGCTTGAATTCCTTGATGGATGTAGACAGTCTATCAGCTTTGGAATATGATGTAGGCATCTATGAGGTAGGATTAATAGAGTGCTTGTGAGAGAGAATAGGTTTAGATTTTACTTCTCTATCGGGCTCCAACTCCTCTGCAAAAACTTCACTGAGTCTTTTATGGGGGCTTTCATGATAAAAAGATACTTGGATAGGATTTGAAGTGCTTGTGGGTTTTACATTAGGCTTTCAACTTGCACTTCAGGTACTTTTTCGAAAAGATCCCCCTTTGAACCGATTGGCTCCTCTTGTATTCGTAGGGACTACAGGGAAATCTTGTTGAATTGCCTCTTATAACTTCTTGGATTGAGGATCAATAAGTGTTGAGAGCAATGGAGAATTATCAGTAGAATTTTTAGTTTTTTTGCTCGATGAGGCTACAGGGGAATCAACAAGTTCTTTGGTTTTAGCCTTTTGTTCCGACAAATAGATATCTTGAGTAGGAGGGTTTGGAGTCTTCAGAGAATAGGGTTTGGATGGAGTTACCATCCCTAGATCAAGTGTTTTTTTTCTAGTCTTGACTATACAATGGGGGTTTGAAAATTTATAAATGAACTCATCCCATGTCTTCCCTTGTTTTTCAAACTCATCTATAATAAGAAATTTGATGAGGTTGTGGTGGAATAGGTTGTTATGGGGGTTGGACATGTTCTTTCGTACTTGAGAAGAAATATTCTAAAGAATTTTTAAGAAGTAAAAAGGGAAATTCAATGGCTTATTGAATTGAAAATGAGCTAATAGAAAAAAATGGAAAGCTTTGAAGGCACCATTGCAACAGAAATTGAAAAGGACAGAGAGTATTATCTTGGCAGATTCAATGAACACCTACAGATTCTACTGAAAATTCCAACAGGTACATCAAACTTCAGAGACACATTTTCATGCACTACTACATCAGAAAATGGATCAATAAAAGTCACTCGAAAGTGTTCTACAAGACCACACTACGCTTTTGACTCTGGTTTTGGTCATCATTTGCAAAAGAGGTTTTGACCAAATAAAGATGAATTTTGGAAAAAAAAAAAGGATAATTTTTCTAATGACATACCACATGACAATAACCTCCTTCAGTATTTACACATGTATCATATATTGGGATATATTAAATTTTCTTGGAGACCTATTTCAGAAAATCAAATTCCCCAATTTAATTTCCTGTATTATTCATTATTTTGTGGCATATATTCCAAGAACATGGGAATTAATTTCACAAACCTGAAAGAGTTTTATCTTAAAAATAACATTATATACAAAAACCTCTCCCATTTTTGTAAAATGTGTTATGGTTAAAAAGTTATCGTCGCATATTTGACCCATATTTTTCGGCTACGCTTCTATCACAATCACTCTACTTTTGGATAGTTTGTTTTCAAATCAATTTTGAAAGGGTTAGATGCAAGTTTTTTTCTTGGGTTAGTGACTCCAGGGTGTAAAGAACATCTTCATTTTTCCATCCATAACTCATCGAGGAATTCTTCCAAATCATCCTCCAAAGTTGTTTCTCTTCTTCTACAATTTGTTGCCATTTCCATGCTTTCCTATGATTGTTTCATAACATTATAAGAATAATTCAAAGTTATTTGGTTTGTTTTGGATGAAATTGTCATGTTATTTTACATCTTTTGATGAATGGATTCATGATCTCATACCCATTTTTAAACTCACCTCATCTACCCTATACACAATGACAAATCCTAAATGCTACTGAGTATACCTACCTTGCCCCATTCTATCTTTACAGCTCATATTTTGGAAACCCTAGCCTAGATCCCTAGACCTAGACTCTCATCCAGAAAACTCCAAATAAAAACCACATTGAGATAAATACCTAGCCTAATACAAAGCCGCTTAACCTTGTTTCTTTGTTCATAGGTGTGTAACACAGATCTGTAGTGAGTTTAACAATGTGTTATTGATCTGTACTTGTCACAAAGAACTAGTTAAGAAGTCTTCCATTATATAATCAAAAAAATAAATAAATAAAATGCACAGCGGGATTATAACACGCAATGATGTTAGTGGTATCTAATCTAGTATTTCAAAGTAAAACAATTGTTTTTATAATATCTTCTATCATGAAAACAATACACAGAATTTTTTTACAAAGATTCTACTTCTTCTAGGAAATGTTATTATTTGTCAACTCATGAAACCCCTCCCCCACACCTAAGTATTGTGACACCTCACAATAAAAAATATAGGAAACCAATCAATTCTCCCAATAGCCTAATATTTACATGTTGTTAAGTGTAGAGATAAATTTCACAGATCGGTCTGACGAGACGGTTAGAATATGGCCCCACCTATAGTGTTTTCCCTTGACCAAGTTTTGAGGATCCTTGGTCATGTTTGACCAATTTTTGGGACTTCGATAGGCTGTCAAAGGTGGAGCACAAGACGAAGTAGAGATCACGGGATCTTGGCCCCATTTTAGGGCCTTTTTGGGTTTTGGGTTTATGTAATGGGTATGGGGATGTTGGCCCATGGGTTTACCCATGCTTAGGCCTATTTCGTAATGTATAAATAGAAGTCTAGGCGATGTAAGAAGTAGTGAATAGTGACTAGTAGTGACTAGTCAGTTGCAAGTGAGTTAAGTGTTAAGTGCTAAGTGCTAAGTGGTAATTGATTTGTGCACACTGTGTGAGGCTTGCAGAGCTAAGTGCAAGTGATTGTAAGAGATCATGGAAGGCTTTGTGCTATAACTCAAGGAAGGAGGATCTAGGGAGGTGTGCAGATCTCCCATCCTCTACGGAGTTGATTTTGAGGCTTTGTGCATGTATCAAAGCTAATAAAGAAGGAGAAGAGTTGGTGGACGTAGCCCCAGGGTGGGGGTGAAGCATGTATATCTTGTTTTTTGAATGCTTTGTGCTTTTTGGATGTTGTTTTGTTCATGGGATTCAATGCTTAGTGTGATGTTAGATGATAGATGAATCTAATATGATAGATTAGTGTTGAATATTGTGAATGAATGATAGATCTGATCCCTATTGGTATTCTTAGTGATTGAATGTATTGGATTTGTGTGAATGATGCGTTGATATGTTGTTAGGGTTTAGTTGCGCTATAAACTAAGACTGAATATTGATTAATCATAAATGCTAAGTGATTTGTTAAGGTGTTACAATCATAGATCTGTGTCCCAGCTAAGGTTGCATAGATATGAGTCCTGCGACCACCCCAGCCTCTACATCGGGTGAGACTTCATCTTCTTCACAGGTGTTGCCGAAAGGGCTAGTAGTTAGGTTTTTTTTGGTGCATTGTTGGTGCGTTGAACCCTGGGTCTGCCCCTGTTCCAACAAATGGATATGTTTCCCAGACATGAAACTGTGATTGCTGGGAATTGAGGAAGAAGAAGCTATGTGTGAAGATCTGACCCGAAATTGTGAAAGCTTTGTGCATAGATTTGTTGCCCTGGTGCACAGTACTCTACTGGATTGTGAAACTCTGCCCTAAGAAGAGAATTTTGATCTGAAGAAAAGAGGTAATATATTGAATCCTTGTGCTTTGAAAGAGGTAAGAATAGTAAAAGGTTTTAGATATGGAAGCTTTGTGCTCTGCTGAAAGTAAGATAACTAAAATTTTTTGTTTCAAGAATATGGATCTAGATATGTTTGATAAATTTTGTCCTAGACTGAAAACTAGGGAACAACTAGAAGAAAGAAGATTTGATATGAGTAGATCTGATAAGAATAGTGAAAGATATGTTATTCCTATGCATAGAAATAATTTTTGGACTAACAAATGGATGCAGGATCCTAGAAAGAATTTTTTGCATGTCAGCTACCATGATCCTAGTGTGCATTACAGGAAAGGATGGGGATCATTTAAAGAAAGAGAGGATTAACTCTTTGTTACTATTGTAGAAGACTGAGACATCTTGATAAGGAATTCCCTAGTAGAAGACCTAGTTGTATTTGTTGTAAATCTATGGATCATGAAGTTTTATATTTCCCTAGAATGATTGCTAAACTTGAAAGAATGAATATGAGACAAGAAGACCATGATAAAGGTCAAGACACTAAGACCATGGAAGAACCCCAGAAAGAATCATAGGATGTATTACTACAAATGAAAAAACCCTTGAATGACCACCGAAATATCAACTTATCAAAGATCTTCAAAGAAAAAGAGTGCATAGAAGCAAGAATAGGAAACTTCGACATTGACTTTGTTTTGGATGAAGAAACACAGGTGAATATTATGACAGAAAGAACTTGGGAAACTTTAGGAAATCCTACTATGATTCCTTCATTGGGAGATGGAATATGATTATTTAGAGGAAAGACGATAGCCCTATGTGGAAGACTTACCCAGATATCTATGAGTGCTCATGGAACCTTCACAGAGGAAGAGTTTGAGGTTCTTAAATTTATTGAGAACAATGCCCCATTTTCTATATTACTAAGAACACCTTCTGTTAGCATCAGAAGTCACTCTTGGATTGCTTGCAGGAGCAGAGCCCACTGCCCATCAGTTTTATGTCATAGTTTGTTTAATGGGGTGATCGAATGGATAAGGACTCAAGATGATATAGCTTTAACTCAGGAAACTGGACTTGGCAAGTAGAAAACAAGGGAGGTCTTGATCCAACTTCCATTAGTAAATGGATTGAGGGTGGTAGATGGAAGACTTGTAAGAAGGGAGAGAAAGACTGCCTTGGGCGACAAGCCTTCGGAGGCTTGAGGGTGAAAAACTAAGAAGCCAAGATCCTCTTGGTCCAGAGCTTCAAGGAGTTGAGGGGTGACTTGAATGAATCCTTCAATTCCAAGTCATTCAACGATGAGAAAATCACAGGAACTGATTAGAAACAATGTAACTGTTACAGTGATCCAACCTACATCATCCTATAACAGCTACAACTCGACTAGATCATCCAATTCCAAGTTGTTCTAACACAATAAACAAAGAAATGGAAAAGAAGCTGACATCCATAAAGTAAGAAGTCTCCAATGCCTTATACATTAACCAGAGTGACCAGCGCTTCATCAAAACTTTACAATTGGGAGCTTTGCTCAACCATCGATCCTTTACAAAATACAAAGACTGAGTCTATATACTCAGGAAAATTCACCTCACAAAGGCCTGTCCAGTCACCCAAAGCTTGGTGTCCCTTCAGCCAAACTCATACTGATATCATTCTTTAAGCACCATCTTAACTATGCATGGCTCCTGCAAGGAGGGTAGCTGAGCCATTAAGTGTTGGGCTAGCGTGTGTAGACTTCTCTGTCTAATCGAGGACTTTGGCATGGATTCTTTGAAAAAATCAATACATAGGACCTCTTCGAGCAGACCGCTTGCCAGACCCTCCATTCCCACACTTAATGAATGAAAGGAGGTTTCAACCACCCGTTATTGCCGCCATTTACTCCAGGCGAGAAACAATATGGAGATCGGATCCGATGGCGCCTGGAGATCACGATGATCCCTTTTGTAACTGAACTCGGTGCCTTTGGCCTTTTTTTACAAAGCTCCTTTCTCTCCCCAGGTGACCACGGGCTACGACCATGTGCTTATCCCCAAGGCGCCTTCGACGTTCGCGAATGGGAAGGAGATAATCCCTGTATTTAAAAATTGCGATGAGCAAAACACCGAGATGGATCAATCTGGTGTCGCGCATCCTTCTGAGATCCGGCGGTCTTGAAACTCACTCGGCGATACTGTGGACCCGGGTTCGAGACTCTCCTAGCACCTCACGCATCGGAATATAACGAAGTTGCTCTTTGCGCCTTGGAGTCACGATGGGCAAAACGCCGAGATGGCTCAGTTTTCCGCTAGGTGTCCCCTTTGGATGGACGGATGAAAATGTTTCGTGATACCACGGGCCCCACTTTCGGTGCTATCAGGGTTCAGGGTTTCAAGATGTAGAACAACATGAAACTCTCACCCCTTGAACTCCCAAATGCCAAAACGCCAACGCAATTAGATCTTGCACCATGCGTCTTCTGGATGGATGGCTGCTATTCTCCCCTACACATAATATGGGTGCGATCTACTGTGTTAACTTCGGTGCAACTTCCCCATTCGTGATTTCTCGCCAACCATTGATCTGCTCATATGGATGGATTCGGACCATTGACACCATAATCTTGCCCACTCGCTTGATTTTAAGTCCGAAAAGGACCTTTCTGTGCACTGCACTTGGGCACTCCTCCTGCAACCTACAGACCTAGATGTCCTGATGTCGAAGACAAGTAATGTTACTAACATTAGGCTCCACGGGGGATAGAGTCATCCCTATGATGATCTAAGGACTCATTTTGCAGTTCTAGTGCCTTGTTGTTGTCTACGGAGTCATTTACTAAGCCGAAAAATACAAATAAAAATAAGCAAAGAGTCAAAAGGACAATATTTTCAAACGAAGGAGCCACCGAAGGCTCAGACAAAACATTTCTTAAGAAAATGCCCATTTACTGGGCTGTCGAAAACTTCCTCACCCTCCAAATCCTACAACCTGTAAGTGTTATTTGAGAAAACTTCAGAGATTTCGAAGGGGTCGATCCATAGGGCTTCGAATTTGTCATTCTTTCCTTTGTCTTGCTTAGGAGCATCCCACTTCAGTACCAGGTCTCCTATCTAAAATTATTTTGACTTGGCCTTCTTATAAAAAACCTTCTTGATCCTTTGCTGATGATCCTAAATTCTGATCATTACCTACTCTCTGGCCTATTGGACTTCTACCAGTTGATGAATCCTTCTGATCATGTCATTGGGTTCTTCATGATAATCCTAGAAGAATTTCACTACGGGAATAGCCAACTGAGAGGGGAGGACAACTTCTGCCCCATAAACTAATTGGAAAGGGGAGATGCCTATAGATCTCTTTGTAGTCACCCGATCGGCCCACAGAGCGAATTTTAGCTTTGAATCCCAAGCTTTTTTGTTATCCTCCAATAGTCTTTTGATGATCCTTATGAGACTTTTGTTGGAGGATTCTGCTAAACAATTGCCCTGGGGATAGCACGGAGTGGAGTGAATCACCTTGATTCCAAATTGCTCATAGAACTTAACCAACAGTTAGGCCTTGAATGAGGTTGCATTATCTGTAACAATCTTTCTTGGGCAACCGAACCTTGTGATGAGGTTTTCTAGGAATCCAATAATTACCTTGTGGGAAGCACTCCTGGTGGGAATAGCTTCAATCCACTTGGTAAAGAAGTCTATGGTAGTCAGGATCCATCTGTGTTTCCCATTGGAAGTAGGGTGGATTTCTCCAATAAAATCTAGGCCCCATTGCTGGAAAGGTCCCGAAACAACTACAGGTTGTAAAGGCAAAGACTTGAACTGTTGCTTTCTTGCAAATTTTTGACATTGGATACAGGCTCTAACTACTCTGTGGACATCAACGAACAAGGTGGGATAGTAGTACCCGGCTCTGCGAATTTTGTGGGTTGTGGCCTTCCAGAAATGGTGCCCTCCACATAGGCCACTGTGAAATTCAACCATGATCCTGTCAGCCTCTCGTGGATCCATGCATTTCAAAATCACTCTCAGGGGGTCTTTCTAGTATAAAATTTGATCGATAAGGTAGTACCTGATTGCCTTGAGGTTCAGATCTCTTGCTTTGTTTCTTTGCAGGCCTTCTGGAGGTTGCAACTCTTGCAGAAATTATATGACATCCTTATACCAAGGACATCGATCTAATGGGGGCTCCCTTTGAGGGTCTCTTTCAGACGGCCGACCCTGCTGAACTTCTGAGAATTCATTGACAAAATTTATCCCCAAAGCTTGGAAATTGGCTTCAGCCAATAGCTTGGCTAAACCCTAACCTTTGATCAATTTGGTAGGCCTTATTTCCAGGTCAAATTCCAGAATCCCGGCTATCCACTTACTCCTTCTCCCATCTATGTAAGGTTGGATAAGAATGTCTTTAAAAACAACTGAGGGGACATAAGCAATGATATTTTACTGCAGGACATAGACTCTAAATGCCTTGAGGGCCTTTACCAGGGCATAGGCCTGCTTCTCCATAGTGTCATACCCGACTTCGGCATCCCTCAATGCTCGAATGAAATACCCAATAGGTTGTTCAAGTCCATCCTTGTTTGTCTGTAATAAAACAGCAGCCACTGTGTCAGGAGAGGCAAAGGAGAAAATAAGGAAATCCTTTGAGTAGTCAGGACTAATAAGCACGGGGGCTTCAGTCAAGGCCTTCTTTATTTTCTTAAAGGAATTTCGTGATTCAGAAGTCCACCTCACTTCATTTCCTTTCCTTAGCATGGTTGTTATAAGTTTTACTTCCTCAGCAAAGTTAGGCACAAACCTCCTTAGAAAATTGATTTTACCAAGGAAGGATTGGACCTCCTTCTTGGACCTCGAGATTGGTAAAGCCTATATCGCTTAAAATTTGCTAGGGTCAATATTGAATCATTCATATGATACTATGTGGCCCAGTAATTTTCCCAACTGCATGGTGAACATAGATTTCTCGAGGTTTAATGAAATGCCAAAACTCCTGCATTTTAGGAAAACCTTCCTGAGATGACGACAGTGTTCTTTATCAGACTTTGAAAACACCATAAATTTATCCTTTTCCCCGACGAAAGCTATTTCCATGGCACGCTGGAACGTTTCCCCTACATTCATTAATCCAAACGACATCTTGGCATACATGAATGTGCCCCATGGAGTAGTGAATGTTGTTTTTTCCCTGTCCTCAGGTAGAACAGAGACTTGATTGTAGCCAGAGAAACCATCAATCATGGACATCCTGGAAGCTCCTATTACCCTCTGCATCATATGTTCCATCTTTGGTAAGGGGTAGTTATCCTTTCGTGAGCTCCTGTTCAGGTTTCTGAAGTCTACACAGAGTTGGATCTCTAAATTCTTTTTCCTTACTGGCACCAAGTTGGCCACCCACTCTGAATATATCAGCGGTACAATGATCTGAGCTTGAAGCAGCTTCTTCACTTCCCTCTCCATGATAGGCAGCAGCATAGGATTGATCTATCTCAGCTTCTGCCTAAATGACTTTGCCTCCTCTTTTAATGGGATTTTATGCTCGATGACAGAAGTGTCATATGTTTTGAGGTCTTCGTAGGTCCAGGAAAACACGTCAGTGAATTCTCTCAAAAGTCCAGTGTATTCGGACTTCTGCTCCTCTGTCAGGCTTCTTGACAATTTGACAAACTTGGGCTCACTCTCGGTCCCAATGTTACACTGGATAGTATCAGTGTCACCCTTTGTGGTCTCCCCTTTTAATGACACATCGTTTTTATCAAAAATCCTTTCCAGTGGAACCAGTCCTCTTGGAATATGATTGTTGGGTAGCTGCACAATCCTACACTCTACAATCTTATTCAAAAAATTACCCCCATCAAGCCCTTCTTCAGAGACATAGTCTTGGTCGATATGCATCTCTGAAAGTTCTTCGATAGCCTCCAAGAATTTCTTGACCTCGAGATCATCCTCGAAAACCTTCCAATGTTTGACATTATCAGGTATGGAGGGCCTATATTTTACTTTCACATCATATCTGAATTTGGGTGGTAAGGGTACTTTGAAATTACTTGTTGATGTAGCCAAGGAATCTACCATTGTGTTCTCTTCTCTTGGGATGAAAGAAATGTTAAATGCTGAGAAGAAACTGTCAATTAGGTTCCATACCTCATTTTTGTAACTCCTGAGTCGAGGATTCTTAGATTGGTAAGCACTTCTGATTTGTTGGACCACCAACTCTGCAACACCGAACACTGCTACCTCCTGAATTCCCATTTCCCTTGCGGCTCTCAACCCCAGGACAAGAGCTTCATACTCTGCCACATTGTTGGTATCTTCAAATTCTAATTTGTATGATAGAGATATGGTTTCCTGAGCAGGTGACACAAAAACCACCCCAGCTCCAGCACCTTCCCTGGAAGAGGTTCCATCAAAGAACATTTTCCAGATGGGGGTGATGGAGGGAGGAAATTTAGGGGAAATGGTGGGCTTCTTTCTGAGTTTAAGAGGAGGTTCAGAAGCATTGGTGAGTTGTAGCACACTGGAACCTAAATCAGTGTCTAAGGCAAAAATGGGATGGTTGGTAGGGTTGGCCTCATCACTGATTATATAGGCCAGTTGGGCTTCTATGTATACCCTTATATGCTCTCCTCCAAACACTCAGATAGTAACATATGTGATGTCCATTTGAAAATTTCCCCCAGTATTTTTATCCAAGAACTTGATAACAACATACCGAACTTGGGGGGGACATTGGCCACTACAATATCCATGAACACACTTTTCATGAGCAACTGAAACAAGGTCACGACCAGGTCTTTGATAACTCCTAGACACTGAACCTTTCTGGAGTTAAAGGAATAGAGGTCATGATAGGCTCGAGTGACTTCTAGCCCTAACTCTTCCATGACAATTTTGGGCATGAGGTTGTGAGAAGCCCCCGAATCCATCAAACAGTTGTGCAGTACCTTGTCATGTATGTTCAAGGAAGTGTAGAAGGGAGGGGATGAGTCATTCCTATCTTCTACCATAGGACCTAGAATGACTGCAAGCTTTTCATCTTGAAAATTAATAGAGTCTGTGGGAAGGCATGATATCTCAGAATGTAAAATCTCAGAGAAACGTTTCTTGAACCCTTCATGTTTAATCAATTCTGTCAGGGGTACAGGGATTCTGATTTTTTCAATTTCATGCTCAAAATTAAAAGAAGATGAGAGATTTGGGGTTTCTCTTATTTTGGGAGCATGACTCTGGATAATGGGAGAGAGGGGTTGGGTCTTCTTACCTCTATGACTGTCTTCTGCTTCATTAGCAGGCTTCTCTGTTCTAGTGGATTGCTCAGGAATACCATGTGTTACTGCCTTCTTTTGAGACCTGAGGTCATACCTGCCTTGGCGGCCACTAGTCTTGTTTCCCTTGCTCAGTTCATTTAGTTGGCTATCCATGAGGGACTCCTCATATGTTGATTGAGTGAGATGGGGAAAAGGAGGAGTGTCCCTGAAGCAATGGATTTCAGGATCAAGCTCACTTGTTTCCCCTTCTTCTTCTTTGGCCATAAGATTGTTTTGAAAAGGAGCCTGAATTTTCTGGTCTTCTCTGTCTCTTCCCCTCTCTCTTTGCACATTCGGGGGAGTAAAATTGTTTGGCCTCCTGAAACCTCCTTTGTTTTTGGTGTTCTGAGGTCCCTTGTATGATTGCCTCCCCTCGACCTTCATTCTCACCATCTCTGCAGATAGAGACTTCACCATCTTGGTCACTTCATCCACTTGAGGGTGGGGCACCGATGATCCATAAGTTGAGGTTTCCGACCTTCCCTTTCTTCTGTCTGTGTCGGCCTTGTTCCTCAGTCTATCAGATACTAATACATTGGATTCCACCTCTATGGCCGCATATTTCATTTGAGCTAAGGAGGTGGCTCTTCTTTCTCTCAACAAAAGACAAAAATCGGGGTCGAACGCACTAGCGTAAGATATTTTGGCCGAGGCTTCTGAGGGTTTTATTTTGGTAGGAATTTTATTATACATCTTATTAAATCTTTTGGAGAAGTTAGAGAGAGACTCTCCTTCCATTTTCTTCAAAGACCCAAACTCTGTCATGTAGTACATGAAATCCTTTCTATCACTCCATTGCCTCAGGAAAGAACTATCCAGGGCTTCTATCCCAGCAATATATCTGGGGGCCAATCCTCTGAACCATTTCCTCACCTCGCCATCCAGGCTCTGGATAAAGACTCTCATCCAGACATCTTCATTTTCAATGTTGAGGTTGTTTGCATAACTATAGAAAGAAGCTAGGTGCTCTTCCGCAGTTACATCCCCTTCTCCGGTGAACTTGGGCATGTATTTCAAGTAATCTCCAGCAGGGAGAGGATTCATAGGATGGGGTATAACTAAGGGAGCGTATCTGGCAGCGACTATGGAATCCATTCTATTCAGAGGTGGATTAGCACCAGCCATAGGAATATTAGGTGGAGGAGAACTCAGAGGAGAAGGAGTTCACGAAGGGGCTACTGGGAATGAGTCCCAAAGTGGGGTAAACAAGAGGGGATTTAAAGAGAAGGATAACACGCTCAAGTCAGCAAGTGCTCCTCTTTACGCAGGAGTGGTAAAACTAGGCATGGGGAAATCTTCTACGGCCCTGGGTCTACGCCGGGGTATAACTTCGGAGGAGAGGGGAGTGACAAGGGTTTCTCCCTCCAGTCCCAAACCAGGAGGGGAAAACTCAGCAGGAACAATCCCGAAGTTTAGGAAACAGGACACCTCAGAAGGAGGACGGTCAAGAATCTGAGGAGGAGAAAATGGATTTCTTACAAAAGGAGATGGCAAATTACTTGGTTCAGCGATGGAAGCTTCTTCTTCAGGGGCCTTTCCTTTTTTGAGAACCACCTTTGGATCAGATTCGGGTGTAGCTAGAGGTAGCTGTGGATGAGACCGCATGTGTCTACCTCTGAAAGCCACAATTAACTCAGTAGGTTCGCCACAGCGGAGATGTCCCAATGGAGTCACCAGGTGCACAGTAGCAATATTCAAAGGCTCTTATACCCAACGCACCTTCAAGATCAGAGGCTCAATGTCATTTAATCTCGGGGAAAATTTTCAACTTCATCCCCGGCAACGACGCTAGAAATGTTAGCATCAGAAGTCACTCCTGGATTGCTTGCAGGAGCAGAGCCCAATGCCCATCAGTTTTTATGTCACGGTTTGTTTAATGGGGTGATCGAATGGATAAGGACTCAAGATGATATAGTTTTAACTCAGGAAACTGGGCCTGGCATGTAGAAAACAAGGGAGGTCTTGATCCAACTTCCTTTAGTAAATGGCTTGAGGGTGGTAGATGGAAGACTTGTGAGAAGGGAAAGAAAGACTGCCTTGGGCGACAGGCCTTCGGAGGCTTGAGGGTTAAAAACTCAAAAGCCAAGGTCCTCTTGGTCCAGAGCTTCAAGGAGATGAGGGGTGACTTGACTGAATCCTTCAATTCCAAGTCATTCAGCGATGAGAAAATCACAAGAACCGATTAAAAACAACGCAATTGTTACAGTGATCCAACCTACATCATCCTATAACAGCTACAACTCGACTGGATCCTCCAATTTCGATTTGTTCTAACATAGTAAACAAAGAGATGGAAAAGAAGCTGACATCCATAAAGTAAGAAGTCTCCAATGCCTGATACATTAACCAGAGCGACCAGCGCTTCATCAAAACTTTACGATCAGGAGCTTTGCTCAACCATTGATCCTTTACAAAATACAAAGACTGAGTCTATATACTCAGGAAAATTCACCTCACAGAGGCGTGTCCAGTCACCCAAATCTTGGTGTCCCTTCAGTCAAACTCGTACTGATATCATTCTTTAAGCGCCATCTTAACTACGCATGACTCCTGCAAGGAGGTTAGCTGAGCCATTAAGTGTTGGGCTAGCATGTGCAGAATTCTCTGTCTAGTCGAGGACTTCAGCATGGCTTCTTTGAAAAAATCGATACACATGACCTCTTCGAGTAGACCACTTGCCAGACCCTCCATTCCCACACTTAATGAATGAAAGGAGGTTTCAACCACCCACTCTTGCCGCCATTTACGCCAAGCGAGAAATAGTATGGAGATCGGATCCGATGGCACCTGGAGATTGCGATGATCCCTTTTGTAACTAAACTCGATGCCTTTGGCCTTTTTTTACACAACTCCTTTCTCTCCCCAGGTGACCACGGGCTGTGACCATGTGCTTATCCCCAAGGCACCTTCGGCGTTCGTGAATGGGAAGGAGCTAATCCCTGCATTTAGAAATTATGATGAGCGAAACACCGAGATGGCTCAATCCGTTGCCGCGCGTCCTTCTGAGATCCGATGGTCCTGAAACTCACTCGGAGATACTGTGGGCCTAGGTCCAGGACTCTCCCAGCACCTCGCGCATCGGAATACAACGGAGCTGCTCTTTGCACCTTGGAGTCACAATGGGCGAAATGCCGAGATGGCTCAGTTTGCTACCAGGTGTCCCCTTTGGATGGATGGCTAAAAATGTTTCACGATACCATGGGCCCCACTTTCAGCTCTTTCGACGCTATCAAGGTTCGGGGTTTTGAGATGTATAACAACATGAAACTCTCGCCCCTCGAACTCCCGAATGCCAAAACGCTGACATGATTAGATCTCGCACCACGCGTCTTCTGGATGGACGGTTGCTATTCTCCCCTGCACATAATATGGGCGCGATCTATTCTGTTAACTTCGGTGCAACTTCCCTATTTGTGATTTCCCACCAACTGTTGATCTGCTCATATGGATGGATCTAGACCGTTGACACTATAATCCTGCCTGCTCGCTTGATTTTAAGTTCGAAAAGGACCTTTCTGTGCGCTGCACTTGGGTGCTCCTCCTGCAACCTGCAGACCTAGATGTCTTGATGCCAAAGACAAGTAATGTTGCTAACACCTTCAATTGAAAGTAATCAGGCCAGAAGGAAATAAGAAGAAGTCTTAGAGCATAAGAATCAAGAGTTGAAAGATTTCATGACTAGGAGGATCACACACTTGATTGAAGAACTGGAGAACATATCAAAGCTATTTAGAACCAGAAACTTGGATGTTGAAGTTGAAAGAACACAAGAAGACTCACAAAAGACTGAAGAACCTACCCCAGATAGAGAAGAAGTATTTCCCTTGAATCCTAGGAAAGAATATCAATAGCACGAAGTTTCTATGCCAAGAGGAGATAAGAATCAGAATGGAAAGAGGAATACTAAGATGAAGCTCACTGGAAAGAAGGCTAGAAAACTAAGTAAAAAGAGATCAAAGATTGAAAATTTACATAAGGTTCCAGAGGGAACTTCGCAGAATGAAAATTTGTGAAACTAGAACTTCATCGGGATAGCAGAACAACTCCACATGGCATTTCACCATGGAAAAGCAATATATCCATTGGAAACAGTATAACCGATGCCCTGAATGGTTAGAAAGACATTTATGGTCAGGAAGCTCACCATTAGACCATTGGGATGGTGCCGTAATGGATATAACTGAATTAATGAAGGCTTCTCACCCATTGGAGAGATCTGTTGCCTAGTTATCTACTTATTCCATTGAGCCTTGCACTGAGAACACTTTTTCCAACCATGATTATCTGAGCCCATGGATCAAATGATTCTACACAGTGATCATCAAGCTATCACCATCCATCCCGTTTCATTGAGAAGTTACTCTTCAAACCTGAGATATTCAACCATGAGCGTGTAGATCCAAAGAACTTAGCACAATCGAAGAGTTTGTGAAGGAGGTATTCATCGACCTCATGAGTGAAAGAGTAATTTCTAAAAGGGTAATGTTTGTGGGTGTACAAGCGTCATCGATGATAGGAATGCAAGCCTCTCCATCAACCACTTGTGGATCTGGACCATCCCGAGTCGTTACAGAAAAGAGAACCAAGCACAGAGATGACCTAGCAAATGCGAAGCTGATCTCGACCATCTTACCCGACTACATCCCAACTCTGGCTGGCACAGTGAGTGTTGGATTACTGAGAGGGGGGCTGAATCAGTAATAGCGTAATTATAATATTTTTTCTTCAAATTTTATATCAATGTAGAATTATTATCCAATAATGAGCAGTAAGAAATAAAAAATCACACACATACACAGTACACCAGTGTTTTACGTGTAAACCCAAATCAGGATAAAACCATGGAATGTTTTTTCTTATATGTCTTGAAAAAATAATTTCATTGGAAGAACCAACTTCCTTTGTTTTGTAGCTACAACTAGAAGGAGGCTCCAACCCCCTAGTTTCTTAGGCTACAACCTGAGGGAAGATCCAACTCCCCAATTCTCTGGCTACAACTAGAAGGATGCTACAACCCACTATGTTCTTCAGTTACAACCGGAAGGTGGCTACAACCACTTGTCCTTGCCCCGTCCTGCC
>CBVK0101477261.1:0-35537 GCA_900067695.1 Picea abies | reverse complement strand
AAGGGTTGAGAATTTGATTATCCGAATACCCGTCAGCCGTTGGATCAAACCCGAATTCCCATCAGTCGTCGGATCACTTTCGAGTGGAAGGATATGATAAACTAGAAGAGTTGCATCACAGACAGATCGAGCCATTGATATAGGATCATGATCAACGAGCAACATTTAGTTCGGGTATAAATATGTGAGGAGGTTACTGCTCAGGGATTCTCACTTCAGAAGAATTGGTGACTTGAAAATTTGAAATACCCGAAGTCTCGAAGTGAATAAGGATCCAGGTCAACAATACTATGTCAGCAAGCACATGTGGTACAATCAAACAATGACAAGTTTCAAGTTGATTCGACATTTTAGGTACGTGCAAATCACAAATCCGAGTGACACGTGGCAGCTACTAGGCTCATGACATGTCATCAAGTGACGTAAGTAAGTGACGTCACTCTGGGAGTTTTACTTCGAGATCTTTACCATCAGCACTTGCCCAAAGTTCCGAAGTGATGAATTGGTTTGGGGTCGTCAATCGTCGAGGAGGATAGGTGGCACAATATCCACAACTTTGGAAGTTTTTGGATGGGGAGAACGCGAAAATCACCGAAGACAAATCTCGACCGTTGATTTTCAAGGGGAGTACGTGTCAGCTGATCTAAGATTTTAGAGAAATCTCACTTCGAGGATTTCCAGTTGAGACTTGAGAATTCTGAAGTTCGGAGATGCGAAAGGATCGTGACCGTTGATCCGAAAGGGACACGCGTCAGTGGATTGTTAGCTCCGGGAAAAAGAAAAGGAAGGTTGAAAGGTTGGAAAGTTGAGATTTTCGAACCTTGAATACCCGAAGGGATTGTGACCATTGATTAGAGAAGACCAGGCATAATTAGATCATGGACTTCGGGTGAAATTCTCCGGGAGCAAGCAGAGTTTGAGAATCAAGACTCCTGAAGCCTGAAAGGCGAAATCGATCTCGTCCGTTGGTTTGGAGGGCCACATGTCACTTGGTCGTTGAGACTAAGGATCGCACATGGATGGAGTAAAGAAGGCAGGCAAACACAATAGATCAGAGTCGTTGATCGAGGGAATCTGTCAGAGACTGTGAGATCGACGATCACGCTTGATTGCGGGATCATAAGTTTTTCGGAAGTTAATTTTTTGAGGGCAGGCCACAATTGAAACCGCGGTATCAGAGAAGGGGTACATGGCAGCAGGAGGTATATTGTGGGGAGAAAAGTGGTTAATCCCAAACCACTGTTGGATGCGCCCACAATCGCTCTCTTACGCAAGGACATAGCCCAAGGTCACATGCGATAGGGGGCTAATGAGAAGAGAGCTCATGCCTGCAATCATGTGGTCATGTGAAGTTAATCGCCCAAGGTCATATCAAGAAATGGAGCTAGCGCTCACTGGACTGAGTTCGAGAAGCACCTGTTGGTTAGGCATCTGATCACAACTCGTGTTCATGTGAAAGGAAAGGGGCTTAGAAATAAAATCTAGCGACCACTGTGAAATTTTCTCAAGAAGGGAAAGGCACCAAAGGGGTGAGCTCGTGGAGGTTCTCTCTGTAACTACCAGAACAAAGTGATTGTATTTGCTAGAAAATTCGAAGATCTTTAGGGTGATCGTCGGAGGAGATGAAGAGTCTCGAGGTAACTACCAGTGGAATGAAGACTCATCACATAAACAATTGACAGATGGAAAAGTGTCGAAGATTGTAACTGTAAGAGAAGCTAAAGAATCTCAGGAAAATGACCATTGATGATGAAGGCATTTAGCATAACTGCCAGATAAGACGAAGAGTTTCTATGATGATCATGCAGAGGAGTCGGTGTGTGAAAGACATACAGAACAGAGAAGAGGAAGTTGATTTCATTGGAAGCCATGTTGTGGGGAGCATGAGATGCAGTGAACAACCTGAAGGGCAGAACAATGACGTAGTGAAGAGCATGCAAAGGCATATCACATAGAATGGACTTGGTACACAGAGCATAAAATGTAGAAGAAAATAAAGCGCAATTAATGCGAGCAAGAGGACACTGATGCAGACATAGCAATGAAACGTAGAAAAACAATGATTAGACTGGTAAGCCATTGATAAACACTGTATCACTATAACAAATTTCAGTAAGCAAAGATTTATATTTCAGGGTGGTAGGGTGGTGCTAGGGAGGACTCCTCGGGAAATATCTGTCTCTGTATATTTCATGTGTGTGATTGATGTTGAATATTCTATTACTTACTTCCCTGTATTATTGTGATCATCATTAAGTGTTCTGTAAAGAGTTTAAAATGGGCATTATTGTTTAAGCACAATAACAACTGATTCACCCCCCTTTCTCAGTTGTCCAACACACATCTCTATTGAGACTCCTCACATCAATTGAGACTCCACACCTATATTGAGACTCCACACCTCTATTGAGACTCCTCACCTTAGTTGAGACTCCACATATCCATTAAGGATTCATTGGTTATGGCCTACACCCATCTATTGGCAATTTGGCAAGGCTTTCCCTGTATCTTGCACATGCAATAATCACACACATATTATGTAGATCAATATCATATAAGCATCATAATAATTTATTACTTAATATTACCAATTACCCTTCATAATTTTTTTTTGTTTGACTCCCAACATGGAGTTCTCCCAAATAGTCATATACACATGTGTCTCCCTCATGTAACCAATGTCTTTGGCTTCCATAACTTCCCTCTTCCTTTAATCAACTCCACCTAGAAGTCTTGCAGGTCCTGTCCACCTGACACAACTTACACTTGTTCACAACATACATATTCATTTTATGTTCAAGCATATATTAATCATAATGAATACACGAATCTACCCAAAAATTAAGACTATCAAATGCCTCTTGTCAATCAAGTACATTCCACAAGTCACATACATATAGCATAGCCATAAACATATTAACTAAACTCTTAAGTTAATCCTCAAATTAACTTCCTAGTCCATATTAGAGTAGAGTTAGGCAAGGAGGGGAATTACAAACATGCACAAAAACCAAGATGTCTAGGGTTTATTATGCTAAAAATGTATGTAAGTTTCTATAAAACTCAAGATTTACCCTAAAACAAAAATAAAAAGTGAAATTTTGAATTTTGGATTGACTAGATGGGAGAAGACTAGTGCCTACTATTTTTTTGGGCATATGGGGTCAACTAAGGACTCCCCTAAGAAAGTGTAAGTAGAACTAGGGTGATAGTTAGGGCTGACCACTACAAACCCCAACAAATCCACCTAGTGCCTTAAAAGTTCCAAGATAGTTCAAGGGAAGATACTACACTAGTAATCTTCCAAGAGTTATGAAGAAGGGACTTGTTCAAGAAAAACATAAAGAGAGTGCACCACCACCATTAGAGGAGTACAACTATAATTACAACCATTCATAAATAACATCCATAAGATCAAGTGAGACCACTTACTCAAGAAATTGATTCGCCTTCAAATACCTACTGAAGAGCATCCATGAAATTCGTAAAACAATCCACAAGACACCATTCTCAAGAAGTCACCGTAGTTATCCATCCATAGAAAATATACAGAAGAAGTAGAAAAGTAATGTTCTCCACAAGTTCTAGTAATGATTTACAAATGAGAAGTGCTTCTTTATTTATATGAGAGGTATAACACCCTTCTCATTATAATAATAATAATTTCCTAGCTTTATCCTACGAAAATAAATAAATAGCCTTTATCTCTTTACAAGCCCCAGAGATAAGGTGAAAATACATGAAATATCCATGATACAAGAGTGGATGACCCCAAAAATGATCCTAAAATGATGTAAACACATTCTCATATTCCAAGTCATCCTCCATAAATTCATGACCATGTCACACATGTGGGCTCCCAAGTGTGGATGACTTATTCAAATCATGTGAAAAGGAATGTAAAGGGGATCAAAAGTGAAATGTTCCCTCCAAAGGGTGAAATGTTTCATCCAAGGGTTGCAATGTCCTCTTCAAAAGGGTGCAATGACCTCAAAAGTATCCCATCATCCCCAAAAAGAAGTGGAACAACCTCAATAAGAAGTGACACAACCTCCATCAAGCATGTATGTGACCTCTTCGAAGTCCTCCAAAGGAACAAGGCTCAATCCAAGTAATATCCATGCCAAGCACATTATCCAAAGTAAGGTGCAAGTGACCCAAAGTAGTCATCAATCTCGAGGCATACTCACAAGTCCAATTCAACTTAAAAAGTGAGTAATGTCAAATGTAAATTCCATTAGATAGATCACATTAAGAATAATCTCCAAACTTTTCAATAACTCGTAGAGTTCATACAATTTGCCAAGTTTAGGTATGGGAGGGTCATCATTAATCACTATTACATGTGCCAATATCCAAGAAGATAAGTATTTCCCAAGAAACCCATCGAGGAGAATGTGTAGTGATAGATGGCATGATTGGGGGGTAACTTCATGAGTTTTATTTCATAGTCATGTGAGGTTGTTTAAGATATTCATCCACACGAGTGCCTTGGAATGAGGGAGTGATTATGCATTGAGTTTCCCTTTCCTCGACACTGTGTCTTTCCACCCATTATTTTCCTTTTTTTTTGTTCATTTAACCTATTTTGATTTTTGACTTTTATTTTGTTCCACTTAGTCATTTTTAGACATGCATTCATTGCATAGGACTTGGGGTGATGGCCTTATAGTGAGGGGGAATTACTCATGCTTCATTTCTTTTGGTTTTCACTTTTTTTTTTTGTCATTTTCTTTGCATTTTAATCTCCACATCTTGCTTTTTCCTTATTTTTTATTTATTGATTTAGTTGTATCAACCTCAATATTACAACTCCTTCTCATGGGATTATGAATCACGAACCTTTATGTGTTACATATGACAACCAACCCAAGACCGATACAATGGAAACATGAAGAATTGAGAATGTTAAGTACGGATTGAGATATGGACATGCTACACCTCTCAAAGTCCCCTAGTAGTACAACTCAACCCATGAGTGACAACACTTATCTAGAATATGATGATGAGAACCAAGGTGAAATAAGGAAAAATACACAAATCTAGAGCATTATGATCCATTATCCGAGTCAACCAATGGTCACTACTTTCATGAGAAATACATAAGGAATTAACAGTTAATATGAATCAATGAAAAAATGTACTTCATATATGTCAAGCACCATAATCATCAAATGAGAGTGAGTTGAGAAAAATGAGGGAAGCATCTCTGGTCAAGTATATGTGGAGAACCATGGATCTTGTCTATGTAACTACTTTTTGTGGTAAGGATCATAGGAGAATAACATTCTCTTTCTACCCCTAGATGTTAGGGGGTAACATCTGGCTCCAACATGGGGACATGTGCTCACCATAGAGTGCATGAGAAACTTAGCAATCTATGGAACTTCAAGACATGCACTCTGCATCAATCAACAAGTCCTGCTCGATCTCACGATAAAACCCTCAGTAAAAAGAGGCATGACAATATGATCACCCTGCTATATGGAGAATGAAAGGAAATGTGATAAAAATCCTTAAACATTTTTTTATAGACAAGACTAAATAAAATGCAATGAAATAAGAATGCATGAAGTCAAGCAATAACTGAAAACAAGCAAGTAAGAAAGCACAATCAAGATGCATGAAATGAAAAACACAAAAATGACCTACTGCTTCAAAGAATCTTATTTATCCTATACTACTCTACTTGACACAAGAAAATAAAATGCTAGGTAAAATAATACAATCAATGAAGCCACCCCGACATCTCATCGATGTCAATAGTTCTACCCTTGTGCTTAGTTATGAACCAAAACAAGTATATATCAAGTACAAAGTGATCATGATCCAATACAAACATTACATCATGAACAAACATAGAATCCAACTCGTGAGGAAAAATGAGAGCAACAAAATCATGCCAATAATGGCATGTACATCTACACACTTTCTCTATCCATCTTTGAATGAGGCTGCAATATAAAAATGATGGCTCATCCTTGCTCCAAGCAAGACCTTCATGATACAACCCTTGCATCTCATAAGGCTGATCCACATACTTCAATAGATGGCCTTCTTGGATTTCATGTATAATATCACTCTTGAAGGCTTGAGATGGCATTGTAAGAAATTTGAAAAATACCTCATGGTTTCCCAACAAAGATGTAGATGAAAAATGAAGTGTAAGTTCAAATTTTGAGAAAATATTTTGCTCCCAACTTAAGGCATGTTCCCCTTTTATATGTGGTTGGAAATTCTTACAACAATTACCAAATTGAAAACACTTTTTCTCCATAGATATTTCAGCACCAAAAAGTTTATTCTCAGTTTGACTTTGAATGACAAATCTAGGAGGAGATGAAGAAAGACATGGTTGTACATTTCTGCTATGAATGCTCAAAAACCTCATGCAATTTAGAATCACAAAAGGGTCCTTTAATGTTTATTTTTCATGCACAAAATCTTCAAAAGATGGCTGAAAATTTTATGCATTTTCACCACTAAAATCATACCCATTTGATTGCAAAAATTATTCCCTATCTATGAGACAATGTGGCTGGAAAATTTCTGAATAATGACTGTCATACACATACCCCATAGAAAAACCATCATCCTTCATAAAAAATGGCTTTAAATTACCCAAAGAAAATTTTGCATTTTCTTCATCAACCACATGTTCTCCAATCCAAAATTTTTCTATGCTCTCCATAAGAACACATTGCTGGAAATTAATCATGCAATTTTCTGAAAATGCATTTGCTAAAGATGATTGTTCCAAAGGCAACAATTATGCAATCTTGACTCTAGAATCATCATCAATATCATAAATACGATACCCATCAAAATGAAAACAAGTTATATCCCATTTATGTCTTTCAATATGTAGAATATCATCAATATTTTCAATCTCATGGCCATCACGTTCTTCATCAAATGAGAAATTAACTAAATCCAAGTGTTTCTCTACAAACTCTTCATTTTCCAAATCATCAAAGAATGCATCATAAAACTAAAAAACTTGTAAATAAATACAACTCACAAGACCCTTGTCTATATGCGAATGAGAGATATAAGTTTGGATTCCCTCATCTTCATTAAATGGATAAGCAAATATGTTCTTAAATTCATTGTCACTCGAGGGAATTTCTTCAAATTCATTTTTCTCAAAATCACAACATTAAAGATCATCAAATTCAAAATTTTAAGAAGATCTAAGTCTTACCAAATCCTCATCTTCACAAGGAGGATTTATCTCTCTAATAAGGTCTTATTCATGGACTTGGTATTCAACATGATGTGTTTCATCAAAGTCTTCTTCAATTGCTTGGTGACTCTCACCATTAAGTTCTCCTTCATGCTCATGTTCTTCAATGGAGTCTTGAGGTGGCTCTTGAAAATGCTCTTCATCAACAAGCTCATGATATTCAACATGATATTCATCAATGTGATCATCATGTGCTTGATATTTGATTGGGTCAAAAGGAGCTTCTTCTTCTTTCTCTTGATATTTAAGGGAGTCTTGAGGCAACTCTTTCTTTAGCATGGGAACATGAGAAGATTCCTCTTCCATATGCTCTTTATGTGTTTGATCCTACATGGGATCATGAGGTGCCTTTTCATCCTTATGGAAGGTTGTCATAACATCTTCGAGAAATTCCTTATACTTTTATTCATCATAATAAAGGTCCCAACATTTGAGGAAGACTCTGAATAAATATACAAGAGAAAGTGTTTTCTTTGGCCTACAACAATGCTTGATCAAAGTATTTGGATATCCTTCCAAGGAAAATACAAATAGCTTTATTAACACATTTTCATTCATTATATCGAGCCTTGAAACATATTTCAAGAATGATGTGATATGTTAAGCAACAAAAGGAACATCATCATCAAACTTTGGAATGTGCTTTAATCATATTGGAGAATAGTTATTCGGGTACCCATGAATTTTCTCTAGATCAAATAATAGGATATAAATTGTGAAAATACCATGGTGCCATATCCATTCACTTAAAATACAACTTGATATGAAACATGAAAATAGGAGATGATACCTCATACCAAGCATGTGTGGAGTCGCTAAGGTGAATCTCAAATGCCTTCAAAATTATGCTTGTTTCACCTCACAAGCACATAGTTTTCAATAACATGCAAGGAACAAGGACTTCATTCCTTCAAGGGAGTCATCGGATGAGTAAACTTAGGTTAGGATTTGGTTTATACTTATCAAAAGGGTTGAAGCATAGAATCCAGATAACCAAGGAGGAGGACTTGATTCTCCCTAGTAACGACACCAAAATGTTATCACATAATTTTGCACCGTCGTGCAAATCCTTCATAAGGTAGAAAGGTGAGTGGAACATTAGAAGTGTTTCCACTGTTACCTAGATAACGACTTCCCTCGCCTTAGTTAAGTATGGATCCAACACAAGGGAGGCTTCCCTAGTAGCCTCTAGTGTTCCTAGGGAAATATAAGATCAAGTCTACAATCACCTATATAGCTACCCAATTTATTACCAATGAGATATAATAAACAAGTATGGATTAGGTGGTTACTCAAGGTAAATTCCATATTTGAGTTTAATGTGATTTTAGGGTTGTTTAAAGGGTTTATCAAGTTACTATCTAATGCAAAATTATCCCCACATATTGAAAATCTGAAAATTACTAATGGCTATTGTAAAAATTGCAATAAAGATTAAAAAATTTAGCAGTAAACACGTTACAATAGGAATAGATTTCATCCCTTTGAATAGGTTATAAACAAGTAGAAATTAGGGATAAAACAATGGATAAATCTAGGGTTTATACAATCAGCAAAATCTGAAATTTAAAAGGCATATAACAACCAAGTAAAACAAGATGTTCGGCCCCAATTGTTCAACAATATAAATCACCAAGGCTATTTATGACTGTAAAATGATAAGTCAAGAACATGCACAAAAACCAAGACGTCTATGGTTTATTATCGCTGAAAATTTATGTAATATATTATAAAACCCTATATTTACCCTAAAAAAGGAAATAAAACTGAAATTTTGAATTTTGGATTGACTAGATGGGAGAAGACTAGAGCCTACTATATATTTTTAGGGCATATGGGGTCAAATAAAGACTCATTTGAGAAAGTGTAACTAGAACTAGGGTGATAGTTAAGGTTATCCTCTAGAAACCTTAACAAATCCACCTAGTGCCTTACAAGTTCCAAGATAGTTCAAGGGAAGATACTCCACTAGTAATCTTCCAAGAGTTATGAAGAAGGGACATGTTCAAGAAAAACATAAAGAGAGTGCACCACCACCACTAGATAAGTACCACTACACTTAAAATCATTCATAAACAACATCCATAAGATCAAGTGAGTCCACTTACTCAAGAAATGAATTTATATTCAAAACTCTAACAAAGAGCATCCATGAAATTTGTAAAGCAAGCCACAATACACCATCCTCAAGAAGTCACTCTAGTTATACATCCATAGAAAATATAGAGAAGAAGAAGTAGACAAGTAATGTTCTCCACAAGTTCTAGCAATGATTCACAAATGTGAAGTTCTTCTCTATTTATATGAGAGATATAACACCCTTCCCATTATAATAATAATATTTTCATATCTTTATCCTAAGAAAATATAAAAATTACCTTTATCTATTTACAAGCCTTGGAGATAAGGTGAAAATAAATAAAATATTCATGATATGAGAGTGGATGAGTCAAAATACCCCTAATAACGCTCCAAAAATGATGTAAAACATGCTCATATGCCAATTTGTCCTCCACAAATGCATGGTCATGTCACATGTGTGGGATCCCAAGAGTGGACAACTCACTCAGATCTAGTGAAAAGGAATGTAAAGGGGATTAAGAGTGAAACGTTCCTTCCAAAGGGTGCAAATTTTCATCCAAGGGGTGCAATGTCCTATTGATGGGTCCAAATGGTCTGTCAATAAGTTAAGGGATAATTCCCTATGGCAGGTCCCAATTAGACCTGATCTCGTTTGGGATAACATTTTTGACTAGTATGTGGGCCTGGTTGCCACTAAAAAATAGAAAAACAAAGGGAAAAGACAACACTCTGACCCCCAAAAAATTCTAACTAAACTAAGTCTAGTCTAATTAAAATAAAATACAAAATGTCTAATCTAATTACCTCTAATCTATCCCACGCAGGAGCAACACTAAAAGATATATACAACATAAATTTGTATTACAAATTGTGGAAATAGTTCACATCAACCAGTAATATAGTAAAACTATAAATGCATAGATTAAATCACAAATAGTTGTAGATCAAACCTATAACATTACAACTGTATCCATTAGAAACCATAGATGTAAAATAACTTGAACAACACACATATAAATAATTCATATGAGATATTATTCAAGAAATTGGAAAATTCGATTATACATGAAGAATAGTCCCACATATAAGAGAACACCATTTATGGTTACCAAAATTACTTTTGCTCTTTATTCCATGAGATAGTAATATCATCGATGTTACAATGGGAAGAATTCCTTGCTATATTACATGGAGCTCTCTTTTATAAGTTACAAGAGAGTCTTTTCAATATCTGTAACTACCAAGGCTACAGTTACAGTTTTGATCATTTCAATTATCCCTCCCTTCATACATTTCCAGCCAGGTTGACTAATAAAAACCATATTGAAAACATGAGAAATTCTTGGCGTTCTATCTTCTGTGCATACCATCCATTATTTTTTATGTCCTAGTCTCTTCATTAATTCCATTCACAACCATAGTTTCTTCTTCGTTGTTCGCAACTCCCCATTTGTGTGTTGCTTCATATTCTCTTGAATTTCCTCAGAAGAGACAACGAATTATACAACCAATCTTCTCATTCTATCCAATTTACAGATGGTATTTTCTTTCTTTCCACCTTTCTTTTTCCATAGAATAGGAGGCTTGAAAAGATTGAAAATAGATAAGAAGGGTCCTTACTGAGGGAGACCCATGTTTCTTGTCTCTTGTTGAAAAAGACCACCAATGGATGCAATCCCTCCTCCTTTAATCTTTACTAATTCATCTAGGATCTTTCTTTCCATTTGGTCTGGATCCTTCATGGTATCTAGATCCATGGAATTCTACTGGCTGGAAGAATGAATCACTCATACTTCATCACCGTAGATGTAGAGAACCTACAACTACAACATTTATTTATTATTTATTTGTTTCAACTGAACCTCAACCAATTATTGTGGAGATTCCTTAAGATGTATTGTGGAATGCCTTGCCCTGAATGTGTGGATCCCGAGCTTATAGAGAATAAATGTTCTTCCTTTTTGCAAAAAAACGTGAATCTCCTCGTATTGATGGGAGATCTTGGGGAGATAATTTCGTCATAGGGAAATATCCATGAAGTGGGATCAAATTTCATAGCTTGTTGTTTTGAACACTTCATAAATAATTATCTATGTCTTCATATTGGCCCTTATCGACCCTAGGAGCTACTTCTAAAACACATTTAACACGAGTCTCATGTAGTTGTTAGTGGATATCATGATGCTCACGACCATGCTGGTGTACTTCTAATATGATATTCATTTGTTTTGTGTGGCATATTTATCTTATCACATTTTTGACATACTCAATATGACCTAATAATTTCTTCGGTGACCTTTCAAGCATAGAAGCGGGATCTCAATTTATTTTCGAATCTGATGTATGATGATATCCCTCCTTGTGTGAAGTTTGGTTATTTATATGGAGATAAACCATGAAAACCATTTCAATTTGCGTTGCCATCTCTGTTCCCTGTTGGGAATTCCAGCTTCTCCTTAGTGAATATATTGTTTGTTAATATATGGTCGCCTTTCTAGCTTCCTAATGGGACAATTTGTAACTTTCTTGACGATATATCATTTTAGCCACAAATTTTTGGTGATAGCACTTAGTTACCATCGATATTATATTGGTACGGATAATGATCTTTGATCTATGAGTCCAACTATTTGTCCCACATGCATTTGGAATTTTGATCATAGGGTGTTTATATTGTTTAATCTTCTCCATATCATTCGTGTGAGAAAGCATCGATGGTATGGATGATGGTGCACATGATAAACTTTTAGAAATTGAAAAATGTGACATCTGGGGCCCAACAATAATAAATTGATGATCCTAAACAAAGATGAAAATGATAGCTAGGAAAGGGGGAATTTGATAGTCTTATTGGAAGGTGTCATGATGAAAAAATATTTCAAATGAGTCTGAGTCATGCCCTTCAATAGGAAAGCTTCCGAATATGCTACGGGAAGTGGAAACCCGATATGATTTTGGGAAGAGTATGTCCGATAGACTTATAAAAAAGGTGTAATCCAATGATGTTCGGGAATCAGATAATTTGATAGCTTTCAAGAAGAGATGAATTAAATAAGGCTAGCATGGAAGATTAAGCCCGATGATTTTGTGGCATCCAAATTCCATGTCAGATAGAACACGTCAGAGTGACACATTAGGTGTACATGTCAACACCACAAGGAAAATATGTAGGATGAAGAGGGGTTTGATGTCATCCTGGCTTGCTGATGTGGAAAGCCTCGAAGAAGCGAATTTGATAAAGTGTAGTCTGATAGGATTCCCAGATTGGGAAAACCTCAAAGGAAAATTAAATTGTGGTGTGAGAAGCTGATATGTCGAGTCCAACATGATTTCAAAATATGATAAGAAAGACCAAAAGGTAAACCTATGAGCTCATGACTAGTCTAGTTTTGAATGGACAAAAATTGACTGTTGATCAAGCAAAGTAATAATCTGAGTCGTTGATTTGAAAAAGAGATGAATATGAGAGGAGGGGATGGGCATAATGGTTCCATCCATTAGAGGATAATCTGATGGGATTTAGAGCCTCAGGTTTCAACAACTCAAAAAATGTGTCCATTTGTCATTCCATTGGGAAAAACCTGATGAGGGGAACCCAATAGGCTTACGACATTTAGGGTTCGGAAAAGGCCTAATGATAATATAATTTGTGCATTCTTAATGGGGATTCTTGAAAAAGGAAAGATCGATAAGGAGAGATCGATAGACATATCCCGCTATGAGTTAGGGTTCCATTGTGGATCACGATTTCACATATAGGTCAAGGTTATTTCCATGGCTCAGGATTCCAATAAAATAACACTCAATCCTTGGTATATAAGAAGAACAAAAAGTAATGCAATAGTTTTAAAGAAAAATCATGGATGGACAAAAATCAAAAGTGAATGCTAGGGTCAATAAGGATGAAAATCTGAATTAGAGGGAAGTTTGGCCAAGAGTAACAAGGTGAAGGGATTCCCATAGATAGACTTGAATATCCCATCCTCTTCACTAAATGGAAGCTCTGACCTTTGAGTTCTTTCCGTTCTTTGTGATCAACTGTATATATTCTTCCACTTAAACATGGTCTTTGTGAAAAGTTAATATAACAAAAGTATCCTGTAAAGATAGTGGATTTATTATAAGAAACCCTATTCTTGAAACCAAAACAATAATAAAATTGTCAAACAAGGAAGGAGAGACTCACTGATATGTTATACAATTAAGGTTCCTTTCTATCATAATTTTACTCATCAAACAAAAAAGGGTTGAGGAGAAAGGTTTGTTCAAGAATGAAGAAATGATAAGAGGGCATTTTTCATGATTTTGATTTTTGTATGACTAAATTTTTGTTGTAAACCAACATTATGAGGATAGGAATAATATCTCAAATTCTTGGAAAACATTAAAATTCCTCTAAATCCAGTCATGGTCTTTATATTGATTAATCTAATCAATATGTAACTATTCAAGCTTTAGTACGAAGACATTAGGTATAAGGTGTATGCAAGAGGATGTAGATATGCAGATATATTCTTCATTCAATTCAACCATTCACTTCTCAATAATACAATAAGATGATATTTCAGACCAATGCACAAGGAGAAAATAAATCCTTAAAAGCAAGTTCTCTTCCAGTTACATAAAATAATACATTGAACCGAGCAATTATATAAGACCAACAAATATTTTGAAATCACAAGATTCCAAGGATCAACTATCAATTTTTATTATGAAATGATCGAAGAATAATTATAAACAAATAGTACGATAAAGAACATCATAAGGCACAAAATAAAAAAGGTCATTAGTCGTGATAAACTCCTCAAATATTACAATTAATGGAGATCCATAACCTTTGACCCTCTTACTGTAGGTAAGAATAATCATTAGGATCATAGTAGTAGGGATTTAGTAGGGGGATCCTTTCCATTTTCTTATGAAAGATATTGGAAATGGGGGTGGTTGTGACCACAACAAATGGTGACACACCGGGATAACCGATTATCTCTATCACAAAAATCTAGAGCCTTTACTTCAGGTCTGAATGTTAAAGATAAGCTCCTAAAATTGCATAAATTTTCCAATAGTCATGTACATCACAATAATGTCAAATTCCTAAAAGATATAACCCAAGATTTCAAGTACTTGTCATCTAATATACCCTTTTCTAGGAGCCAATGAGTGAGGTAAATTCTTTAACTGGCTACAAACTTCTTATTGGATTTGGTTTAACCATGGGTTTACACTTTGATAACAAACATACATCTACATGTATGCGTTCCACATCTCTCTTTTCTTGGAATTGCTTCGCTGCTAGTGAGCATCCATAGCCCTAACAAAGTTTCCTTGGTACCATACAAGCATGGCCCCGCCATTAGAAAGCGTCTATAGCCCATACAGGTTTACTTGTACTTCCCACACTATTAATAGTTCTTTCAACTTCCTTTTATTTCAAATTATGCTAACCCTTTTAAATTTTGTATATAGATATTGTGTATGTAAATAGGGTGTAAATGAAGTGGGGTGGTGCGAGAGTTTCTTTGATTTGTTAAGTATATGTTATGCATTTAAGTGTAACCCATAGGTCTCCCCAAGAACAATCATAGTAGTAGTCATCTTATTAATGTGAAGTGGATGGAGCTCTAAGAATAAAGACGATAAACACTTTCCTCTACTTATGGATTATCGTGTTATGCTCAGTAAACACTTGTGCTCTACCACAACTATTAGTCATTACCCACAACTAAGAACCTAATTAAGGTTATTTAAATAGAGCATCCCATGAATTCCATGACCTATAAGAATGTCTTCAGTGTATAACCAGAGTTGGACCTGCTCCACATTCAAACTCAAAAATTATTTCTCAAGTCAAACAAGCGAATGAAAAAAGCTTAGGAAATACCAGCAATCAAATTGAAAGATGAAAACAATATATACAAGCGGAAATCAAGAGCTGAAGCTAACCAAATTATCAAAATAAAATAAAATAAAACTAAAATAAACTTAAAATTGAAAGTGTCAGTCATCAAAATAAAATGAAACTGACTGAAAAAATAAGCAAGGAACCCAACAACATGGAATAAATATGGGACAACTTTAGAGTATGAATGACATGTACAAAGAAATCATTATTACATCTCTAGGAATTGAAATAAAGGAAAAAGTTTTATTAGATAAACTCTCCACACAAGCTAAATCCCAACAAAAATGATTTTGTAGACCAAAGTGAATAATAAAAAAATCAGGAAGATCATGATCATGCGAGTTGACATCTAACTGAGCTCCTTATTCCAACAAGTTTGACCTTTACTAGGTGATAACAAATTGAATTCTTGAAATGTTGAGAAATAAAATCCAAAAAATTTATGAGCAAGATTTAACCATAATTCACATTCTTTAAAACTTACTACCACAAGTAGGTTTATGTGAAGCACGATTTCTGAAAGTGTGAGATTTCCAACCTATTACATCAAGGTAGTTACTTTCTCTTGATTATGAACTTGAATCATTTCAATTATTTTATCATTCATACCTCATGGGATACAAAATATGATAAAATTATGTACATATTGAACTGAATGATATGGATTCAAGAAAGAAGAACAATCAATAAACTATGTTAGTCATGAAAAGAAACATCAGTTTGAAAGGTCAGTCTGTAAACCAAGAAAAATAGTATGAATTATGATGACCATCCTCAATTGAACCTTTTCAGTGACACTAGGGATAAAGTTCGGAAAGATAATTCAACCAATTGAAAAAAAAGCCGAATTAGAATATTCTCAGGGAAAATATCTCAATTAAGCAAATTCAAGGGGATACATGATTCAACAAAATGATAAAACAAAACAAATCTCTCATCCAATTTTCCCACAATTTTTATAACCACATGATGAAATAATTAAAACTTATCCCTCTATCTATCAACATAGTGATGGAAACGCTCAACATACATGTTTTTCAATTTATTTATGTGGAACAAGCTCTAGGAACATACACCCTGGGTGAGGTTTTAATATGATAATATTTTGCAATTGTATGACCTTCAGTCTTAGAATATGCATCAGTACCCTTTGTCAAGGTGTTCACTTCCTCTCTGTCATCAAATGTGAGAATTAATTCCAAACACCTAAATGATTGCCACATTCTTCCATGGTGAGTTAAGTGAATTTCTTGCACTTAATTTTTTTAATTTCCCACAAATCAACCCATATAACAACAATTCCAGCAAGAGTAAAAACGCAGGTGGTTGTAGGTGTCCACAACATTCAATGGTTTTACCATAGAAGAGGCGATGGCTTGGATGCTCTGGGTTAAAGGATTCTCAAGAAATAAAATCAATGATGTATCTAGCGTGTAAACAAATCACCTCTTGGGTTGTAGCTCCTTGATCCAAATCATTGTGATAAACTGTAATGTAGATAAACTAGTATGCCAATCAAATGATCTTGTAGCATATGTTGGAATTGAATACAATGGATATTCACTCAAATGTGTAATAGTTGGCTATAAATAAAGGCCCACAACTCCCAACAATATATATAGTGTTGTGGAAAGACAATAAATCAACCCAATTACCTCATTCATGGGGAAATTGATGTCATCTCTATGTATTGTTGTCTTGGGCATGCAGAATAAGCCATGGTTTGATTGTCTATTCACACAAATAACACCAAAACTCTAGTCAAGAGGAGTTTAGTGTTGTTAATTGACCAATTATTAATGCAATCGGTGGGAATTAAGATGCAATAAGCTAACAATTCATCTCTAACTGTAGAAATCAATTACATTACCCAAACCATTTGACCATTCAACATTATGCCACTCAATCCTATGCAAAAATATAAAGTGGATTACACATAGGAAACCATAACATGAGCATACAATAGAAATGGAGATTTTACTTTGGAAACTCACACAGGTAAAACTAGAACCAATGGAGATTTATTGTGCTCATGGAATTTATTAAAAAAGGATGAGCTATGCATGCTCAAAATCTCATGCTTTGTTACTCACTAGCAAACCAAAATTGCAAATGGTTATGGCTTATAAATGCCTTATCTCTTCATGGACATGCTCCTTGACTCCTTAGTCAATCGATATTCAACAAGGATGCACTCTTCAAGATCTTATCTATCCTTCAAGCTTCCCAATTTCTCTTTGCATCGCTTGCTGATATTCCTTTTCACTACAACCTTCATTTTTAATGGGATGCCTTTGGAAGGAAAACCATCAAATGGTTTATTTCAACTTCCAAGGAAATTTTCTCAACTAAGAAAATAATTACACGCTTATTACAAATTTACAAGAGGTTTGGAGAGGATCCAATTCGAATCACACCTCCCCTTTTGTAGGATTTTGGTCCCCAAAAGATTCAACTTCATTCGATCTTCTTCTTCTCTGATCATCAAGAATACTTCAACAAATCTCCAAGAAAGGGTGCCTTCTCTACATTATGGAAGATAAGAGTTGAACAGGGGCTGCCTTTCTTATAAGCCTACTATCCATCTAATGGATAGATATGAAATTAGTTGCTACAATATATCGTTGGACAATTTCTACTCCTTGGGATGCAAGTTCAAACATCTCCTCTTTCCCCTTGACCTTGACTTTCTGATCTTTCTCCTTGGTTGTTTGTTTCTTGGGATGATGTTCTAGGTAAAGCCTCCAAAATTTGGCCTCCTGATGTCCATTCAAACTAGAGTATTGGAAACAGTTCTTGCATGGGATTCTTGGACTTCTATAATACCAATTTGTTTTAGCCTTACGACCCCTTTTCCTACAACAGAAACAAACCAAAGATACTATGCCATACNNNCGACCCCTTTTCCTACAACAGAAACAAACCAAAGATACTATGCCATACATTTTAAATTTGTAATGATGCTTGTTGGATTGGTTGCATGGTCATCCAAGAGTTGGAGTATATATGGAAGGAAAAATGTTTTCTTTGTTTCCTTCTTCCAAACCTCTACAAGAAAATTGGAGTGTCTCACTACACATTCCTTTTTTGGTTGTCGTTTCCCCCATGGGTGTGTCTTCTTCTCTAGTTCCTCTTGCCTTGTAAAAGGTGGTTTGAGTTGAAATTGTGTTGATTTATTGTCCATTGAATCTTATACATTCATGCTTGGGCCTCTATTGAGATACAATAGCGATCAAAATTCCTTTGCCATCGTAGCTCATTTGCCTCATGATATTGGAACCAAATCCTCTAATGTGATTTTCAAAGTTAGTGAAGGTCTCTTGAGAAAGGATCTTGAAAGGTGAGTTTACCATGCTTTAGATGTTTGATAGCCACTTGTAAAAAAGGTTGACATGCATATAAAAAGTTTGGGATTAGTGAGAAATCCATCCATTCTGATCATTATACCATTTTATGGCCATTGTTGCTCTGGGATGTGGAGTGTGAGATATCGAGCCATTGTAACCTTGTTTCTTTATGAATCTTATGAATCATAGGTGAGATTCTATTGTCAATTATCCTTGGTTTTCTTTGGGGAAGGATGGATAATTGCAGGGAGAATTGTTTGGGATAGGTTTCACTTGGTGTGAGGCCTGGAGGGTACCTGCAGACTTCATGAAAGTAGATGCAACTCTTGGAGTCGCAACTTTGATAATTCTTGGCCGACCTGTGCTAGAGCTCTGGAAAGGAAGTGGGACAACTTGAGGGACTATGGTGTAGATAAGGGGGTACACTTCCTTGGGTTTTGTAGACTTAGGAAGATGAGAGTTTGTTGGTTGGAGTTGATGTTGGAGTTTGGTACCTTGGCCTAGTTTGAACCAATATTGATTGTAAGACCTAGTTGGATTTGGTATCCTTTTCCTTGGTGGAGTCATAGTGCCATATTGGGGGTGACTAGTTGTTGAGAGATCTAGAACAATAGTGTCTATGCTTGGGTGAAATGTCTGAGGTTTGCAACTAGTTGGTGTAATTTTATAAAAATATAAGTGGTATGCTTATATGTGTTTTCCATTTCTATGTATAATGGGAGTTTATATGTGTTTAATTTTGTTATGTTGTGCATGTGTATAATTATGTGTTATTATAAGTTATGCATTGAATTGCATGATGTTAGGAATGCATAAGTATATCATATGTAGGGCATATTAATACAATTTTGGGAATTATTATGCATGGTATTAGAGAATTAATGGACCAGGTTTAAGGAATTTTAAAAATATAGTATGGACAGAGTCAAAGTTGTGGTATTAGAGTTGAGACTAGAGGTCAATGTATGTTACAATTTAGAAATTGACATGTGCCATAGGTTGAATTGTAGTGACATTTGCCTGTAAGTGAGTCTACAGTGTGTTAAAAATTGGTATTAGATCAATTTGGGAATGTTAGAATGTGGTATCGAAGTTTCATGTTACAACATCGGGTCTGCATGGGCTATAGTTAGAATGCAAAGATGAAATTGTTGGCAGGTCTGCAAATTATTTGACAAGAATTCCTATGTAGAATTAGGAATATTTTTGGGAAATTTGAGGAAATAGATTTAGGTGTTAAAATACCTAGTTTTAACCTTTGTTTGAATGATTACAGACTTAGAACTAGCCAATTTGAAAAAAAAATCACAAAGCACAAAGTTATAATTTTGACTATGCCTGCAAATTGTTTGAGAACACTTCCTAGGTGAAATTGGGTGAATTAGGTAAGGATGACCCAATTCTAGAATAAATCCATGGAAAACATACTAGGGAGGTAAAATTAACATCGTTTTGGGCCAATCATATGAACTCATGGAATTGTAGAGATGACAATGGAAACATTTGGGGAAAATTTTGAATTTTGGATGAAATGTAGTAGGGAAATGGGTTAAAAAATGATGAATTGACGGGAACAGGGGTCAATTTGTTGGTCGTGGGGTGAAATTCAACCAAGAAAAATGTAAGCCATAGTTTTCATGGTGCTCGTGCAGAAAGAGAAATTTTAAAAAAGTTGAAAACTATGAAAATTTGGAAATGTTTGCATAGGTGATGACATGAAGGCCACGTGGTGGTGGTGACATGGATTTCCATGGTGGTAGGTCCATGATGGTAGGCTCATAGGTCATGGAGCTAAGGTGGTAGGCCCACATGTAACTGAACAACCACATCAATAAGTGGTTTATGGGACCTTGGTGAAGTGTTATTGCAAATGTTCCTTGGAGGCCCATAACTAGTAGGAAGCCACCACGTGGCATGAGGGTGGTAAGTGGTTTACGTGGGTTTGGGAGAAATTAACAAGTGTGCTACTCAAAGTCCTATAATCCAACACCACTATCGATATTGGATCTATGCTCTTTGCCAATGGGTTGATCCGGGTGCATCTTGGTGGTTCGTAAAGGATCCCCGCCATACATCTTGATTAATGATGGGGAATATGCTTGTTGGGAAGAAATAATTCAGGATGGAATCCACTGATAATGTGGGCCAATGACAAGGTTCCAAGTGGATTTTTATATACAGGTGAGGTCCAAAGATAATTAAAATAATAATAAAGAAGAAAGGAAAAGGGAAAGGAAGGAAAGATAAAGGAAAAATAAGGAAGAAGAGAGAGAGGATGAAGTGACAGAGAGATGAAGAGGAAGGGATAGGGTGGAAAATGGGGGTGACATGGAATCACCTTAGGGTTCTAGGTGGACCCAAGGTGTCACATCAACAACCACATCAATAGGTTGCCACATTAGTAGATGATGACCTATGTTTAAAAAAACAAAAACAAAGTCTGTGGCCAAAAACTTGTTTTGGACATAACAAGAGAACATTAATTTAGAATTAGATAACATTTTATGGGTATGTACATAGGGAGGAGTGTTATAGAAGTGCCTATGAGGGTCATTGGACATTTTTTCTTCAATTTTCCAAAAATGGAAAATTAGATATTTTTGAAGAAGAAAGTGGCACTCTTTGACAGAGGCCCTGTTATTCATGAAATTTTTATGCTAAGTCCAAGAAGTAGACATGAAGATGCCCAATTTTAATTTTGGCCTAATTCCAAAGAGTTTGGAGTCAAGGTGCCAAAATAGGGCAAAATCTACTATTTTGGACCACTTTTTGGGAAATTTCAGGGTTTTTAGAGGAAAAGGGACCCCGAATTACAAAAACGACAAATTTTATTTACTCGACATTTTAACTCCTCATAAATATAGACAAGTTTTCCTTAGCAAAGTTTTTCCAGAACTTCTCAGTTTGGAAGATGACAAGTTCAACTAAAATTTCTAGGTCTGGAAAAAGGGTGAAGAAGAACAAGGTTGACATTTCTAGATTAATGTAAATTTTGGTAGGAGCATCAGATTGACAATATGCAATTTTCCGTGTGCTCACCATCACCACTGTTATGAGTGATCAATACAAAATTTTTCTTCGTTCCTACCATATTTTATTTTGCAACTAGGAAAAGTTGGTGTCTGAGCTTAATTGCACCATGGAGAAAGGTGCACAAATGTGACAAAATTAACAAATTCAAAATACTGTAGTTTTTTTTTTTATCAAAGCTCAGAATTGAGCAACAGAACAGTCTTTGAAAATATATTGGATAGAAAAATCCATCTATTTTTTCAGGATTTGGATTTGAGTAACAAAAATTCTTAGCAAATCAAAAGAAGGCAACTATTGGCCTTAAGGGGAGAGATTATGCATAAAATTTCCCCAAAATCCCTAATAATTTTTATCTAATAACAATGGTTGATTTTACATTTTTCGGAATTAAGGATACATGTAGGATAGAGTAGGTTTAGAATGATGACTAGAGACATGAAATATGCACAAGGAACTTACAACCATGAGGAGGAAGTCAATGGGATAAATATCAACCTAGGAAATGTAGAGATAGAGTCTAATGGGCATAGAGAAGGAAAAGCCAAAAACATAGAGCTAGTAGAGACAATGAGAATCCCGAAGAGAGAAGTGTTAAGCTACAAAGCAGACAATGAAAGGATTATAAGAGCTTAGGAGGAGCACAATCACATTAATACCTAGATGTTACAAAGCCTTAACATATTGTAGAAGAAAATAAACAAGGAATCAAGATCAACACAAGAAGTAGAAAATAGATATTATGCCAAGAGGGAGGATTTCAGAAGTTATAGGCACTCTATAAGTGCTATTTTACATTAGCACCATTCACCAATGCATTTCTAGAAGGGCACATGCATTTTCAAAACATGAAAGCAACACAAGTTTGTCTCTTGTCAGACATCATAGGAGAAGACCCAAGGTAAATCATTTACAAGGAGAGATTAGGAAAACTAAACCTCCTACATTTGATGGTGATCATAAGAAGGGTGAATGCATTGAAGCATGGTTATTGGGCATGAGGAAATATTTCTAGCTACACAATTAATCATCCAACCTTGAAGCAAGAGTTTCTATCTACCATCTTCAAGGGAAAATTTCAATGTTGTGGGACCAACTCAAGTAGGAAAAACACATTGATGAGAAGATGATATCATAGAGGTAGTTCAAAAAGAATTTTTAAAAGAAATACTTTTCATAGCATTATTATGACAAGAATATGCAAGATTTATTTGAGCTCAATCTTGGAAACGTGACAATGGATGAGTATGAGAGTAACTTTCTAGAATTGTTGAGGTATATTGGATTCATCAGGGACAAGAAGGTTAAAATACAAATATTTCTGAGTGGACTTCCATCCTTCTACAATGATAAAATTCATTTTGATGAGCCCAAGACCCTAGAAGAAGCCATAAGGAAGGATAAATATTTGCATGAGTAAAGTAAAGACAAGACAACTTTCCAAAAGGCATGGGATGATAAGAACAAATGAAATATGGAAAAAATAAAGAAAGGGTAAAGCCACCATTTTTTAGAAATAGTCCTCAAAGACAGCTAGCAAAAAATGAGCCTAAGATGTCAGAGTGTTTGGGAACGAGGCCAAGATAACATCCCATTAAATGTTGAGGATGTGAGGGATACCACATGTATAAATATTTCCCTCACAAAGGAGATAGGATGATGACTATCCATAATATTCATGAAGCTAATACAATTGAAGACATGGGTAGAAGCATGCCAAGGATTTATGCACCCTTGGAAAACAGGAAAGAAGACCATCAATATCATATGATTGAGGTGGAAGTTAATATCAATAACCATACCATATCTATTTTAATATATTTTGGATCTAGTCATAGCTACATAGATCCTAATCTTGTCAAGAGGTTTTATTTGGAAAGAAGAAAGCATCAAAAATATTCATTGGTTCAATTAACTATTGGAGCCAAGAGAAGAATCAATGAGCTAGTTAAGGATTGTCCAATGAACATAATGGAGTCAACACAAAGGCAGATTTGAACATCATACCTTTGGGTTTTGTTGTGTCGGAAAAACACCCTCCCTAATTTCTTCTCTTCCATTTTCCGTAAGAGAAGAAATTGGGCCCCCATACTAAACATTTCTACCTGAAAACCTACCAGAATATCTCAACTTGTTGAGAAACCAACTCATCTTCTTGATCTTCATTGAATCCTTTCAATCATTTTCTTAAAAGACTTCTTTGATTTCATTTTATTTGACTCTAGTAATGTCACTGAGTTTGTGATGAACTCACCGATACAGGAATATCAGTGTTTCGTGACAAACTTTCCGACACTGGAAAGGCCACTTAATGTTTTATGAGCTCAAAATTTAGTGTACTGTTGAAGTTCCAATAAACTTTTCCAATACACCAACCGCCTTCCAACCAAACCAACCAGTACATTGGTGAGGTTAACAAAAACTTCATCGACAAGATTCTGACCCACTCCATCGGTACTCTCCTCTTGTATCAGTGAAGTTCATAACAACTTCTTTGATACTCTCTCCTCTTATTGATGAAGTTCATAACTATGACTCTGGTACCATCCTCCACATATCGAAACACTTCTTGCAAACTCCACTGATACCATCATTCACATCCCAGGGACGTTGCTAACATCTCCACCGGAACCACCTCCCTTTATCTGCAAAGTTAATACTAACTTCGTCGGTAATAAATTTCTCATACCACTGAAGTTAATGTGATTTCCTTCGATGCATGAACTTTTTCCATCTGTGAGTTTCGAAGCAACTATGTTGGTACATTGGAAAGGCGTGTCTTCCTTCCATCAATACATCATGTATCAACAAGATTCCTTTCTTTCCCTTTGATGCACATTTCTTGTTGGCAAGTTTCCCTTCATGTCGTCGGTATGCTAGTAGAAATATGTCGACCCCTTATCGACACTGAGCGTATTGGAAATGATAATCTTTTCTCACCAATGTCGACCTTGTCAGCAAGACATGCCTTCATCTTGAGGCCTCTCCTATCCTCCTCTAGATCAAACCCTTCTTGATACACCCATCGAGCGGGTTTCTATCATTTCCAATTATTAAGCTTCCCATGTCTGACTGGATAACTGATGAATGATTGACTAGCTCGACTAATCTACTTCATGTTGCAGTCATAATTAAACCTGTTTGTGTCACCAATAGCTTTCATTATGCATATGATCCCAACTTGTTTACTTTTCACTTCTTGATTTTATGACTAACCAAGATCATGAAAGTGTCATCTATCATCAAGAGGGTTAACTGCAACATCTATAAGACTTGTGTGTTGGTTCTGATTTGAATATTAGAATAAAATTGCTCCTCCCAATTCCTAAACATTATCAAGCGCTTCGAACGTTGGTTGGTTGTTTTTGTGGGATTATATTTATGAGCCCCTGATAGATGACCTCAACTCTAGTGGATGAAATAATATCCTGTACAACACAGATACCACAAGAACCGACAGAGCTGAATTTGGGTGAAGTAACAACAAGACTGAGACCCGAACTTTCATTTAAAAATTCCTTCGTTCTCAATTTTTGGGTGTTTCTCGAAATGTATTTTTCATCCCCAAAGTAGTTCAACTTTATTATTTACATGATTAGGATTCCAACGTAACTGGTGGAATCAAAATCCGAGGCCCAACAGTGCCAGAATGATTGCCAGGATTTCTATCCCAAACCAACCTTGTTAATTGTAACACCACTAGAATATTTGAATGCCATAGTAAGTCATCTCCCTGAAAGCATCTCATTGCACCCTCTATGTCATAGAAAATGACACTCCAATAAGATGTCATCTGAGCAAGTTACGAGTCTTTAAAATCTCTTCCAACAGTGTTAGCATAGGCTTACATTCTCTGGTTCTCATCTCCATGTGAAATTGGTTTTCATAAAATGTTTGTGCTTTGCAAGTCATTTACAATTTAATGTTTTAAATTTGAATAACTTAAATTTAATTTAAATATAAATTATTTAAGTTTAAAATCCATTTAAAAATATAAATTATTTAAGTTTAAAATCCATTTAAGCAAATTAATAATAATAAAAAAGAGGCATTTTTATGGGGAGGTTCCTCACCTAGTTTTCGTCGTCTGTCAAGGGCCTTTGAAAGCACAACATGTGTCCCTACTGCACAACCTTTCCATCGCTGCCCTTATCCTTCCCTTGCAACAAATTCCAGAATTTTGATCGATGTACCTGTTTTATTCTACCTCATGGGGCGTCGTTTTAACTACACTTTGAACTTTCTAAATCCAAAAAGTAAATGTGAGGAGAGTCGTCCCATGAGCTATTGGAGGCATAAACATTCCATGGTATTCTACCTTGGAGGTCCCACCTATAATCATCTCTTCGTTTTTCAAGGGGTCTCTGATTTTGATCTCTTCATTGTTCGAGGGGTCTCTGATTTTGAAGGAGAAGAAGTTGATTCGTTATGCACAAAGATGCTCGATTTGAATTTAGGTGTGTGGGAGTCGTTGGATCCACTACCATACCAATTCAAAGCGAGCTCCTCTTTCACATGACTTTCCTCTACTGTTTTCGATGACAAAGTTTACCTGGGAAAGATATAGCAGAGATTGTTGTTATTTTGATTTGCAAAAGAAGCATTGGGGATGTGTGGGGAAGATTGTTGTTATTTTGATTTGCAAAAGAAGCATTGGGGATGTGTGGGGAAGCTCAAGCCTCCTCATCCATCTTCTTCTATGGCTCATCTTCATGATGATCAAGGGGGATTTATCCTGGTGTCGGGAAACTCAAATAAGGGTTTGGTTGTGGGAGAATTAAGGTGAGACGATGGTGGGATGGCACTGGGCAACTCATTCTCGGACTTGCTACCGAATTCTTCTCTCCATAGCTCATCCTTCATCGATGCCAGAATACCCAAATGCGTCCTATGGAGCTTCGACTCCTTCTAAGGGTGATCCTCCTCCACCTAACTAATACAATCAACCTCCCCCTAACCAATACACATATGGACAAAAACCTCATCCTCCTCCTCCTGGAGGGAAACAACCTTACGAATACTCGCCTTAGCCCCATGAAACTCCTTACGCATACCCTCTTGCACCAAGCACTGACCCAAAAATCATAAGGTCTTTTCAGATATAGCCCCATGAAATTCCTTACACATACCCTCCTACACCGTGCACTGACCCATAAATCATCAGGTCTTTTCAGATATAGCCCCATGAAACTCCTTACACATACCCTCCTACACCGGACACTGACCCATAAATCATAAAGTATTTTCAGATATATCCCCATGAAAATCCTTATGCGTACCCTCCTGCATCGAGAACTGACCCAGAAATCATAAGGTATTTTAATATGTGTGATCATGATCGGAGCAGATTCATAGATGACAAAGAGTTGCAGAGGACTTTGTCTTCAAACAACTAGTCATTCAACCTCCAGATTGTTCATCTCCTCATGTTCGAGTTCACCATAAATAATTCCATGAAAATAGGTCACTCATCTAAATTTTTATTTTATATAGAGGCATATGTATTCAACTAAGTTTCTGGTTCAATCTTACTTCAATTATGGTTATGTCTATAATATAAGCGTATATACGTGTTGATTATGGGGACCCCTTTCGAAAACCATGCCTATTGGCACCTTGATCTCCTTGATCTGGAATACCATTTTTTGCTTCATGTGGGTCATCAAAATTCCCCAATTCTAAAGTATTTGTTTCGTTATATTATGATATTTTAATGGATGCCACATGTTATGTATCTGTTGTGTTGATGGGTGAATCAGATTTAGCCTATGCATTTGTTCAAGAGTTTGATCTTGCCATAGTTCCTTTTGTGTGTGGATGCAGGGCTGTAGGAATTCACATCTTTGTGGCATAGTCTCCAAGAATGGAAGGTAATTTCTATATGCATGAATCCTTCTAATATCTTATAGCTCGATATTTAAAAAAAAAAATAGAAGTGAGTGGAAATATGTAGAAATTTTGGCACACATGCTCTTAGTCTTTTTTGCAACCCTTTTTTATTTCTTTAGTTTTCCTTTCTTCATTGATGCTTAACGATTTACCAATTTCTCTATTCGGCTGACTTAGCCGCCATGAAGGGTCATCTTCCCCAAAAGGGTCAAATCTATGTCTTTCTAAGATGCCACAACAAAGTGACTGCTCCACCAAAGTCACTCTGTATCAGTGGTTGATAACTCTTAGTCTTTTATCAAACACATATAAGGTAGATGCAATACCATTGTTGCTTCATGATTTTCTAAACTCAAGGTTGCTACCATGACTACTATTTAATTTGGAAGAAAAAGTAACGAGATTTCACATCAATTAACATATTGCTAAGTCATATATCTATTATGGAATTTAAATTTCTATAAATAATTTAATTCTACATATTAGAATCTTGTTATTTTTCTAATTGTGAGATGTAGGAATACTGTTATGCATAAGCTATGTATATTATAATCCCAAATACCATTATCCAAATTTTCATTTTTTTTTTTTAATTTCATGATTTTTTGGGTTTTAAATTTCATAGAAAAAACCATAATTTTTTAGTATATTTTGAAAAATAGAATCATAATTAAATCCATAATTTTTTAGTATATTTTGAAAAATAGAACCATAATTAAAGATGGAATGAATTCTTATCATATATCCTTAAAATGAATAACAAAAAATCCAAATGGTACAATTCCAAAAATAAAAATGATGAAATGGCAAAGAAAAACAATGGAAAAGTGATCTGCCCAAGGATTGACGTAGTTTGTGATTACACAAATCTTAGTAAGGCATTCATTTCATAGACCACTCATTTGTACATATGGTTTCAAAGTAATGTGAATTAATCACGTGCTTCCTTGTTGTTTCATTTACCAGGGGAAACATATACAATCATTATCTTGTATCTGTATTTACCATATCCTGAAATTATTTGGTTGAATTTGTCTTTAATATAAATGCAATCAAGCAATCCAACCTTATTTTGATCTTTGTTTCTCTTTTGTGCCTTTATCTATGCATATTGTTGGGATACTTCCAAACTTCACACACACTTCATTTACATGTATAACAGGGACTAGGGAAGTAGGGTTGATACAAAATAAAGTTATAATTGGGAATGAAATAAATGTAAAAATTGTCATTCTATTAATGAACCTCATAAGTGTTTGTGAATCTTAGAGAGATCTCACATCAGGAGCAAAATGATTGGTTATTTTGTCATCTTTGAACTTTTGTCATGTTTATCGTTACCAGACAAGATAATTCTTTTAAGGCATCTCTTGTACACAAGGGGTTTCTGACTTTCAAATGGAAAGAGGGAATATATCATGTTTTCTTTGGCATCATTGGCTGCTTATCAAGGCATTCAATAAGTGATTTTGGGGAAGAAATATTTTCACAGATTTTATGATAGCCTCTTCCAGAATTCAGTCTTTCATGCTTTCATTGGCTCATTACAACATATCTATACAATGCTATAGTAGTTCACTATATTTTTTAATTTCACAGATTTTGTGACAATCTCTCCCAAGATTTAGTCTTTCATGCTTTCATTGACTCGTTACTGCAAATGTATACAATGCTATAGAACACCTAGCTACTCTAAATGCAATAATAAAAAATAATTATTTTATTTTCTTTACAGTTATTGTTGTTATAGAAAAAGGATATGGAGAATACATTGAAATCTGCCTACGTTTGCTTGATTTTACAGTTACAGAAAAAGCATGGGACATATATGGAGAAGACAATGAAAACTACCTACATGTGCTTGCTTCTACAACTACAACTATTATGGAAAAATCATGTGACAGATATAGAGACAATAATGAAACCAGAAATCACAATCATTTGAAAAGAAAAGTAGGTGGAACATGCAGAACATGACAATCCATTAGAGAACTCCCTTCATTGTGGTGTGACACATCCTGCAGGGGAGGGGGTGGTTGAGTAAGGGTATGTAGAGGTTCAAATTTTCCTTCAATAAGGCGTCCGCCAGGACGAGAAATTGAGTAAGAGTAGGTAGAGCTTCAAAACTATGAATTTATGATAGACAACCGACTTAACTGCATCCTCAAATGGTAGTTTGTAAGGAGAAAGCGACACAATTAATCAAAATTATGGACGTGATAAAATATGGAAAATTTTGAAGACCATATAGAGTTATAGTGGATTTTGTTTTCAATTAATAAAGCGATTGGTCACGGCTGGTCTGAAATCAGACTAGACTCTTTGGTAGCATTCAAAGTATCTAGAGTAGTTACTAGTGGGTTGAACTGGCAGAATTTGGTGGAGTAGTTATTGATGGGTTGAACTCGCAGAATTTGGTCCTTAGAGGATCACAGAAAACCTGGAAGACCAACTTGGATAAAAGTGAAACCTTGGTAGTTTGAAGTGTATGGCATCTCACTTTAGCAAAATTGCTAGCCAAACTTGGTTTGCTCAAGATTGTAGGCATTGAAATGTGTTATTGATTGCAGTATTGAATTCTGGTTTACATCAAATTAAGTATAGTGAGGAAGTGGTGGGGTTTTCAATGTCAACTTAGAGTGGACATTAACATCTTTTATAAATCACAGTGAGCTGGTGGTGGATTGTTCAATATCAACTTAGAGTGGATTGTTGCACCATTAATATGTTCAATAAATAGGAATAGAAAGAGAAGGAAACAACAAGGATGGAAGACAATAAACCAGTAATTTCACTATTTTAATAATTATAATCAAGTTTGGAATTTCAAATCTTTTTTGTTGTCAAAATAAAAATTTGATTTTTTGATGCTTTTTATTTTAAATTTTATTCAAATTTATAAGCATAATTTTATTCAATGTTATTTGTTTCAATTTTATATGCATATGTTAAATACAGTAACAAAAGGAAGGAACTAATGGTTTAGTACAAGATAGAAATAAATTTTCTATCTTTAGAAATTAGAACATTTTATTAAAGTTTAAGGATATATTTTTAAATTAGAAACCATATAGGAATTAAATTAAGTATACATTTGTGTCAGCACAATATATATTCAAGTTTTTGCTTAATAAAAGAGTTGGAAGATGTTTATTTTTTAACCTAATATAAAAAAAAAATTGGAAATCTGATTGTAAAAATTTAGGGCACAATAAACAAATTTTGTTAAGGATGGATAGAAAAAACCACCATGGACATTGAATCAACTTTACTCTTCACCTGCATAGTCAATGTTGCATTAATAATCTTTGACAAAGTTTATAATTCTTCTCGATGCATACCGGCGAGCACGAGAGGAATGAGCCTGAATCACTCGGAGATCAAACCAACAATGAGCCCGATGAGTCGTGGATAACTTGAGCGGAACATGGCCGGAGTACGCAGAGGACTTGAGCGGAATATGACTGGTACGCACCCGAAGACAATGCAAAGGACTCGGTCGATGCGTTATTGGTCATGCATGAATAGGCTATGGTGCACTGATAAAAATTTGAATGACTCCATGTTTTTGGATGATATAGTCAGGTGGAGGAGGGGAGTGGGGCATGGTGCACAACTCCCTCCTTCTCATTGGTTCATGAATATAAAGGGGAGGGGGTGTGACATGCCACACACCAACAACAAAAACAACAACAATTGTCGTAGTAGTAGAGGAGTAGTGAAAGAGAATTGAACTCGAATGGCCAAACAAAAATTCCATATCCCATTATGGTTGAATATCAAAATTGGAGGAAGAATCCTTTTCCCATGTCCAAACTAGTCTTCATGGTGGGTGAGTGGCACTATGGCTAGAATCTATGATGGCCCACCAACACTAAAAAACAAATTCGAATTGTAACTACATATTATACATTAAATTATAAACATTTATGTTGTCCTTGTTCTCTCATCATTACAAAGGGGGTAAGGAAAAAAATTGTAAATGAAAGGTCATGGGGGGAAAGAGGAAGACCAAGAGTCAAGTTGAACTTCAATAAATACAAGGATTGTATCAAAGTCATGGGATTTTTTACTCTTGGAGCTTTCATGTACTATTACTAGAACTATTAATGAGGAGAAGTCAATTTGGCCAAGCTATTTTATAAAGAGTTATGATTATCGTGTTGGACATATTGTGGACTATTCCTGTGTGTTTTGGCTTAGAACTCAGGTTGTGTAAGGATGTACTTCATGTTGTAGACTAATCTTATGTATGATGGTTGCATTCTTATTTCTTCTCTTTGGATAATATTTGTCTAAATTCGTGGGCATAGAATCATAAATGACTTTTTAAATGCTAGACTATTCTTTGTTTGCAATTATTTATTCATATTCTTGTCTTTGCTCTGTGTGAACTATTTCCTGGGTCATTGATAGGAGCATGGTTGGTTCTATGTTCTCCTTCTAGTTACCTTAGTTTCGTCTAGACACGTGCATCTTAGATTAGCAACATTTCATCCTTTAACTTAGAAACCTTCATCAGTGGGTCGGGCTGCAACGAATAAACCCAAAAACCATAAATGGTTGATGGGCTAGAATCTGGATGGGTTCCCTATTCCAAACGGTGAGAGGTCTAATTGAGACTTCTCATCGGGGGTAACCCCTGCTGTTGACAAAGGGGATTTTTTCTGCATCAACATGTTCTTATGATTTCTTAATTGGCATGGATTGGTTGGACAATCATCATGATGTCCTATATTGCTACAACAAGGAATTCACTTGTATGGATGAGGAAGGACAACAAAAGAAAGTTCAAGGGATTCCAAGGCCTATATCCATTAGAGAAATTTCATCCATGCAGTTGAAAAAGAGTTTTAGAAAAGGGTACCGGATTTATGTATCATGTATGGAAGAGGTATCCAAGGATAAAGTTCCAAGTATTGAAGATCATTCATTCTTAAAAGAGTATGAGGATGTAGTTGGAGAGGTACCAAGGTTGCTAGAAAAGAAGGACATTGATTTCTCCATTAATTTGGTGCTTGGAGTTGCCCCAGTGTCCAAGTCTCTTTATAGAATGGGCACACCATAATTAAATGAATTGTAGATGTAGTTGGATGAGTTATTGAACAAGAGGTATTAATGCCCAAGCGTGTCACCTTAGGGTTCCCCAATGCTCTTCATGAAGAAGAATGATGGAACATTAAGGTTGTGTATATACTTTAGACAACTTAATAAGGTCATAATTAAGAACAAGTATACTTTGTCGAGGATTGATGATATTTTTGATCAGTTGAAGGGTGCAAGGATATTTTCCAAGATTGACCTAAGGTTATGCTATCATTGGGTGAGGATCAAAGAGGAATATATCAACAAGACATCGTTCAGAACAAGATATGGACATTTTGAGTTTGTAGTGGTGCCACTTGGGTTATCAAATGTACCAACTATCTTTATGTTCCTAATGAATGTAGTGTTCATAGATTATCTACAAAAACTTGTTATTGTTTTCTTGGATGATATGCTCATCTACTCCAAGAAAGATGAGGAGCATGAGCAACATTTGAGGATGGTGCTATAGGTGTTGAAAGAGAACCAATTGTATGCTAATATAATAAAGTGCACTTTCTATCAAAGGCATATCCATTTTTTGGGACAATTTATTTCAGAAGAGGGAATAATAGTGGACACAAAGAAGATTGAGGCAATACGGGGATGGCCTAGACCAAATAATGTTACATAGGTTATATCATTCACGGGACTTGTAGGATATTACCAAATGTCCATTGAAGGATTTTCAAATATTGCACACCCAATGATTTCTTTTCAAAAGAAGGGTGTGAAGTTCAAATGGACTTCCAAATGTGAAGAAATTTTTCAAAATTTGAATGATTTATTGACAAGTGCATCAATCTTGAAGATTTATGATCCATATGAGGATTTGATAGTGTGCACCAATGCATGCAAGGAAGGGCTTAGTGGAGTCCTTACACAAAATGGGCATGTGGTATATTATGAGTCAAGGAAGTTGAAAGAGAATGAGAGGAACTATGCCACATGACTTAGAATTGGTAGCCATAGTTCATGCCTTAAACATGTGGAGGAATTATCTCATGGGAAGAAAGTTTGAGCTAAGGACAGACCATGAGGTTCTGAAATACTTTTTTGAGCAACCAATATTGAATGCCAGACAATTAGATAGTTGGAATTCCTTAGTGAGTATGACTTCGATATCAAGCATATAAAAGACAAAGCAAATAAATTTGTTGATGCACTCAATAGGAGGGTGCATGAGATGCATGATACAACCATAAGTATGTACATATATGATTTAAAATACATAATTTGGGAGCTATAGATTCAGATCAACATTATTTCAAATAAAGGAAGCATTGCATCAAGCTAATTTAAAACATAAATTTATAGATTACAAACTAGAAGATGATGAGATTCTCTTTTACATGAACACAATTTATGTTCCAAATTACCAAGAGTTGATAAATTTAGTGCTGAAACAAATTCATAATGTATCCTATCTAGGCATCCAAGATATCAAAAGAAAATTACAGCTATAAGAGGCCAATACTTTTGGCCAGGGATGAAGAAAGATCTAGTTGGTTATATTGTTAGATGCATGCAATGTTAGAAGGTAAATAATGAGCATAGACATCCATTTGGATTGCTACAACCATTTCCCATTCCTGGGTGGAAATGGGAAATTGTTACCAATGATTTCATTACTATGCTACCAAAGAGAATGAAGCAACATGATTCCATCATGGTAGTGGTCGATAAAGTAACAAAGGCTACCCATTTTATTCTTGTGAATCTAAATCACAAGGAAACCAAGATTGGATAGATTTACATGAAGGAAATTGCCAGACTACATGGTGTACCTAAGGAAATTGTCTCTAATAGAGATCCCAAGTTCACATAAAATTTATGGAAAGGGTTATTTAAAGGAGTTGGGACACATTTAAATTTTAGTACAATATATCACCTAGAGTCGGATGGGTAGGCATAGAGGATCAATAATGTGATTGAATATATATTGAGAATATATGTATTGGACAATCCTTCCAGGTGGGAATACTATATTCATATAGTTGAATTTTATTATAATAATGGGTATCATGAATCTTTGAAGATGAGCCCATTTGAAGCCTTATATGGAAAGAGGCCTAACACACCTATGAGTTGGGATAATCGAGATGATAGAGCCATGATTGGTCTATAACTACATAGGGAAATGGAAAAGCGAATGGTGAAAATAAAGAAGAATTTAAAGGCACGATAGGATAAGAAGAAAAGTTATGCAAAAAAAAGTAAAACACATAGAAAATATAGAGAGGGCAAGCATGTCTTCTCGAAAGTGAAGGATAAAAAGAGTATATTGATATTGTGAAGCTTCCCAAAAATGGTAGCAAGATATCGTGGACCATTTAAAATCCTAGAGAGGATTGGTCCTATTTCATACATGCGTTCACTTCCTACATCCATGTGTACTCATAACGTGTTTCATGTGTCTTTTCTTAAAAAGTATGTGTCTGATCCTAACCACATAATTGATTGGACTATGATCTAGGTGGAGCATGAGGGTGAATTCCAAGTCCAGCTAGTGCACATATTGGACAAGAAGGTCAAAGTGCTTAGGAACCAAGCCACCAGCTCGATAAAGGTCTAATGGAACCGCTATAGTCCTGAATATGTTATGTGGGATCATGAGGATGTCATGTGGGAGTACTCACAATTTTTTGAATATTTTGAGAGATACTAATTATATATTTGTATATAGTGCATTGAGTAAAATGGAAAAATAAGGGGGAGGGGAGTGAAATACCCTAGTTTTGGGATCCCTAAATTGTGTATGTTGTTAGCAATAAAAAACGCACTGGCATTTTTGAAAGAATGATACCTAATATTGTAAGGAAAATTTGACTAGATTCCCTAGCTCCAAATCCAAATATGATTACACCATTGGAAATCTTATGATCTTTAGATGTCGATCGACTATTTGAACGTGCGAAACGGACATTCCACGGTTGAGAAAATTGATTTTTCC
>CBVK0101477226.1:0-10209 GCA_900067695.1 Picea abies | reverse complement strand
CCCCATTTAGCCATATAGGATTAGGTTTGAAATCATTGCTTAAGATAATAGTTTGGTTATTTCCTTTTCTAGCATTAAAGTTTCCTAGCAAAAGGATATTAACTTCATTACTCATCTTGTGTATATCTTGTTCTAAGTCATTGTAAGGATAATTTTTATCTTGATTGTTTTACTCATTAAAGGTAGAATTAATAAGTGAAAAATAACACATTTCTATATAAATATTCTTATGATTAATATCATAAATATATATTGACATGTACTAATTGAAAGGCCTTTTTTGTGAAGCCTAATATGAGGAGAAATGTTTTTATTTATGTAACAAGATAATCCACCAATCCCTTATTAGCATACCACTCACATGTCTTCAACAACTAATGAGGGATCATTTCATAGATCCATGGTTAAATTGGGGTGATAATCAAACTTGTTAACTCCTTTTTACATTTCCTTCCATTTACAAGACACTTGCCAATAGGTCTACACCCATGCAAACTATCTAGATAGGTCAATCTTACAGAAAATTTCACTAACATCTGATTTGGAGATTCTATAACATTTATTTCACAAGTAAATAAAAATTTCAGTATTCTAGAAAATTAAGCTATACACACTTATAAAAATGAGCCCACAACCTTCCACACATTGATAAATATTCTAGGTTAAGAAATACATTTAATAAAATATAATTTGTACAAATGGTAAAATCACGGGATGGATACCAGAAATAATAACATGGTTTTTTAAAAAGATTTCAACGTGAATTCTTCATGAGCTATAGTTTTGTGTTTATAAAGAGAACATCCTTAATCATTGTTCCATTGTTGATCACCAATCTCCAACTTATTTTCACTAATTTGAGAGATCAGATCCACCTTTCTTCCTAGTCAATAAAAATGTGCATAAACGCACTTCTGAAGACCAACTGTATTGTGGACGTGCACCTATCATCTTGGCATATTATGGAAGTAAGATCCACCTGATTTTTAACCACCGAATATATCCTTGGAATCGTAGAAAATGAGTAATATAAAACGAGAGCTAATCTAAAGGGCATGCAAATTGGGCTTGATGATATAATCATTGGACATGTCAAAGTGTTTGTGAGGAGGATTGCACCATCCTCCATCGTTGGACATGTCAAAGTGTTTGTGAGGAGGACTGCACCACCCTCCATCGTTGGACATGTCAAAGTGTTTGTGAGGAGGATTGCACCATCCTCCATCGTTGGAGGAAAAATACCAATGTTAAATAGATTCATGTATCTGCATGCACCATGTTTTCTTCAGATTTATGTTGACGCGAATCTGTGGTCTGTCTCTACCACACTCTTAAATAATATATGAGATCTCTCCTAGATCTAAAAAAATCTTAAATAACAAACCATAATATTAATCATATGATGAAGAATATCACATATTAAGCACATAAGACAAGTAGGAGTTAATTATTTCAACAAACGTCTTTCAAATTGTTTATATTTCTCTTAATCATTAAATACATATTCATAGTCATGTTGTCTACTAGGGAAAGACTCATTTATATGCGGATATAATAGCATGTATTACATTAAATTATAATATTATAAGTTATTTAAATTCTTTTGGATTTTCTTTCTCTGTATCCACCATTCTTTAGAGATGTTACACCCTCAAAATTTGCAACCATATAAGATAGTCAGAGTAATGAGATTCTCAAAGAGAAATTTATTATATCCCAAAGCCACAAGTTCATTGATTAAAACTATTTTCAAGTCCATAATAAGATTTCCACCCTCTATTTACTCAGTCCTTAGTGTTATGAAAAATCAATTCCAAGATAATTGTGTGAAGTCACTTCCTCAAACCTAGTATTGTCACACATGAAATTAACACGAGATGTTTTTTAATTTGAATATCATGAATCTTTTTTTTTTCCTTTTATAGACATACCCATACTAGAGTAAAACTCCATGAGGATCTTTAGTTTTTATTGAGATCATAGGGTCTCCTCAATAAAAGAACAATATCATTGTAATAAAGAAGAATGATGATGACTATTCTAGCTAGATATGTGTTGACACGTCCGAACTTTGCTAAACAACCTTTTACTTGTCAATATATATGTCAAATTGGGTAAGGGACATGAGACAACATTGCTTAAAAATCCTATGTTACAATCAATTTCTTCTTAATAGCCCTTAGTTTTATAAATTCAATGATGCAACATAGGATATTACTTTTATTATTATGACACTCCTCAACAATGATCCTTAGTGCAACAAGGTGGTCCATAATTGAATGATAAATCATAAATCTAGCTTCACCTTTATCTCTTTTTTCATGGATTTCTTGTGGTAAATTGATCATTTTTATAGAACAATTTCATATATATGAGATAAAATAAGGATAGTCATAATGGTCCTATAATAGTCCTATAATTAGATGGATTATTTTTATCCCTACTTTTAAAAATAAGAACAATGAAGTTTTTTTATCCAGGGTTTAAGGGAACCCTGCTTGACTGCTAAATTGAAAGAGCTTGTGAATGTAAGGGATTGGAATAGCCCCCCCCCCCAATTTGCAGGATTTATTCTTTGTATCCTTAAATGCTATTATATTTCCCTTTTACAAGCCTCTTAGCCCCCAAATCTATTTCCTATAAGGAAAACAAAATCCTCTATAGAAAGGGTTTGAGTATTGTCCATGACATCAAGGATTCATAAATATTTTTAAGGTGGCAATGTCAATCCCTCAATGGAATAATATATTTTTCCTTAGTTTATGAGCTAGAATTTACCTCTAGAATTTATTAATATCTAGGCTAGAGAGGTGTGTTGGGCCCTTCGTTTTGATAAACACAAGTTCCATAAGCCATTTTGGAATTAGACAAACAACCAAAGGAAAGAACAAAAAGGAGAGAAAAAGGAATGCACAACAAGAAAAGGTTAGAAAAAAAACAGTTGGAAGGACAACACAACACCAATTTCGGGAGAAAGAAGTTGCAACCGAATCAAGAAAAAGAATGAACTCTCGGGTTCTTAACCAGCAAGCCTAGATCAAATTATACATATAGGGGATCAATATGATTGTAAAGGGTTGTTGGAGTTGTTGTCCTTGGTAGAGTCATTTTTGTTATCATTCATGTTGTTAGTTTAGATGAGTCCTAAGATCTGGGTTTAGAACCAAACTGATAATGTAATAGAGTCATTTAGTACTGTAGTGTTGGGAAAGAGAAAGGGAATGAAAAAACCTTGTCTCACATTAGTACAGAGGCATTCACTATTATCTTTGGCATGACCAATTGTATCTGTAACTCAAGCTGATTTTGTATTTTGAGAAGAAAACCTGTTATATGATAATATAATGGGAGACCCAAATTTTCTTGAAAATATCTCGTGCACTTAGTCTTCTGAATCTATTGGATGTTATGCTACATTATATTTTATGTATAATATGCTTAATTGGTTATAGCTTACATGTGAATGTCAACACAACTATCTTTCTCCATTCTCGGTTAGGAAATGTTCAGGACTACAACAGGTTTAAGTTGTCTTGAACAGGTACGATATGAATCTTTATGTTTTGGAGATCTGTCTGAGCATTCGCCTTACCCTTCCCTATCCTATTCATCTCTGTTGCACTTCGGGTGAGACTTCTTCCCTCCCAGGAAGATGAAAATGCCAACACACTAGACTACATTGGTACCTTTTGTTGGTAACTTGAGAAGGGCCCTGGTCTGATCACTTTTGTGCCAACAAAATAATTATGTTGTCGGGACTTGTGTTTTAAAAGTGAAACTTTAAGGAGAATGCTTCTGGGGATCTATAGATCTAACATTTAGAAATGGTGGGAATGAAATTGTGACTCCTTTATATGGAAGGAAACAGAGTTGGGAGGTAAAAGTGTGAATTCTACAAGAGATTTTGAATTTTACTCAGAAAGATTGAGCGACCAGTATGAGATATTCTGGATAAAATTATAGGAAGAACTATTCCATTGGATAGATCGGCTACAACAAGCTCCAGAATTCAAAGAACACATCAAGAAGACATGTACTTGGAAAACTTAGAAGATCACAACACTTCATCAGCTGTATCACAAAATTACACGAGCAATCGAGTTCTAGGTTAACATGACTCTGGAAGGATATATCATTGAATTCACAGCTAAGAATCACCAATAATTTTCACAGGTGAAAGAAATTTATAAGAAAGGTGCATGAAGGAGACTATTGAGAGAAATTCCCCTATGGATCAAAGAATTCTTGATGGATGAGGGGATGATTACTATTCCCTGGACTGAAATAGAAGCCTAAACACCTATGCTTTGGGTAGGGTGATTTTGGGGTAGGTTCATGACCTAAGAAAGGGAAAGGGTTCTTTGACAGATGGGGGAAGATCAAGAAAAGAATGTAAGAAACAAGTGAGCCACCATAGTTGAGAAGTTTTGGTGTGAAAAGGTAAAGAAATAATCAAAGTAGTCTGAGGTGTTGCAGAAAGAAATTGAATCAAGAGGAATAGATGAATGAAAGAAGGAAGAGTTGAGGAAGGTAATAAGACAAGAAAGATTGGTCAGTCTAAGATTACAACAGAGAGAAGAATAGAAAGGAAGGAGTCCCAAGGTGGGTGGACGAGAATAGGAGTGTGGAGAAGCAAGGGAAGATGAACTAGTTCTGGACCTTGAAAGAGACCAACAAGATTCATCTCTGATATCAAGAAACATCGGGAATCAAGACGATGAGGTGCTCTAGAGGAAGAAAGAGAGACCCCCCAAATCAAAGAAACCTATCTCGAAGTCAGTGGAACCAGCCCCAAATCACCTGTTCCCTAGGTGTCGTCTATATGCATGGTAATCTATATACCACATACTTATGCTATTGTTGTTCCATCACATCCAGTTAGTCAGTCATAGTATGGAAGTATAATCACTGGGAGGATATTGGGGTCCCCTGGCATCTCGCAACCAGGGTCATTAGGTTTCATTCCAATCAAAACAATAAGACCCCGAATATATAGAAATATGGGAGGCTTGATTTCTCGATACACAAAGTTATGGGGTAAAGGGGACGAGGATGTAAAGAAACATTGGTTCCTATGTGAATCCATATGGAGATCTAATGGGACTCTCAATGTAAATAAGTTTGTAGAATTTCAGACTACCTTGAGTGGCCCTACCCTCAAATGGTACATGAAGGATATTGAATGAGGGGTGCAAGGAAAAGTGTTCACCCTTTCCCAGGTTGGTTTGAATTTCATCCCTTAATTAAAACTACCCCAGTCAGAGAAAGAATCTCTCTCTGAGTTGTGGGAGATTCAACAAAGGGAAGGAGAATATGATGGGAGTACAGTCAGAAATTCAAAGATTCTATTGGGATATTAGCACATCCAATTCATGAAGATCACTAGAGGGAATGGTACAACCAAGGATTACTACCTCTGACAAGAATTACTCTAACACAAAAGTGGGTAACCACCTTAACAAACGCCTTGGAATAGTTGATGAAGATTGAAGCCATGGAAGGTTATCCAAGGAGTCTCAGAGTGACCAAGCCTCTAGTGGATGCAAATTTGTTGCAACTCTAGGGAAAAATATCGGCGCTAATGAAGAATATTCAATAATTAACCATACCAAGACCAGGATGACCTCAAATGTGTTGCACAAGATGCTACATAGAAGGGCATATGGTAAAAATTTGTGCATGAGGGGAATGGTACCTCCTCACAATCCAATGGGACCCTATCCAGTACCTATGGGAGGATTTGCACAAGTGTATTTGACTCCACCATTCCACGCACTAGGGCTATACCATACCTTTCCAGTCACTTAAACATCTCATCAAACTGAGCATTGCGATATTTTTCAAACACATTGGCATGCACTGAGGTAGTTTCCTATTATGTAGAAGTACACAACTACACCCAATACAATACATTGTGAGTTTTGTGCATCTAGAAAATATTCTACAAGTCAATGTAGAGTGTTATATGCACTTGCTGACACATTAGATCCGACATCATTCAGAATAAACAAATCCCCCCAAGGACCTAGAAGAGGCCATGGAAGTGGGTTTAGAGGTGGATTTAGAGGAGAAAGACATAGAGGAAGAGAGAAAAGAAGATGTTACAACTGAAATGAACATGGTCACTTGGTGAGAGACTTACCTCACCCAAGATGGCTACGGTGCTCTCATTGCAGGACTAATAGGCATGCAACTAAAGACTGCCCAGAAATGATCACAGAATGGGAAGATCGGGTTCGTCAAAGAGGAGATAAATTCATAGGATTGGAATTGAAAAACGAAATTGAGGGACAAATACCTAATATCAACATTATTACTCGTGGAGGAGCAAAAACAAGGGCATATGTAGATAGTCATCCCAAGATTCAAAAGTAGCTCCCAAGGATGATAGGTATGACCCTTTGAAACAAAAGTTGTTCCTCAAATATGCAATAGAAATATCTAAGAGTATCCCTACTAAATAAATAATGGACGATTCCCATAAATTCACCTTTCAACATAAAACTGCGCAAGCCCCTACCTCACCACCGACACCTAGAAACTATGTAATTCCAAAGAGACACCCTGAGCAGTCTCAAAGTGTAATCAATATCTGGTTTCGATTATTCTTTGATATTCTAGAGGATGATAAACTTACAGAGAAGTTGTGCAACAAAATGTACCTAATATTGGGAAATGAGGGAACCCCAGAAGCCATAGTAAGGACCAACCTCCTTGAGAAGAATACCTAGAGAACACAAATAAGAAAGGTGGCAACATGAAAATAATATAGGTTAGAAACCCAATAAGATGATTTTGAAATCAAATATGTCATGCTAGATTTGGGATACGCTATCAACATCCTACCCAAAACACCTAGGATTCTCTAGGAAAACCTCAATTAATGTATTCCCCCATCCAGTTAGAATGGAAAACCAGTACTACATTTTCCCAATAAGAAGGCTGGAAAATGTATAAATCGATGTTACAGGAGTTAAAACCACAACCGATTTTGAGGTAATTGAAATCATGGGAGATACAGATCCCTACCCTACTCTAATCAAAATTTATTGGGAATATGACATCTATGATATCATTGATCTAAACAAGGACACCATGACATTTGAAGTGGATGACATAAAAGTAGTTTAGCCCTTAGATCCATATTTAGGGCCTAGTCACACTGAATGAGTGGAAAAAAATATGGAATCAGATGGTCTTGACCAATTATACACCATAACAACATGAACAAGACTAGATTACATAAATCCCACTGTAGATGGATCGGTAAGTTGGAGAAGAATACAGTTTGTTGATGAAGATTCATATTTATCATTTGACAGTTGGCAGTAAGGATTATATGAACGATTCTCAAGACGATGTGCAACTCTCAGAGATACAATATGGATTGGAACCAAGGTCCGAGAACACCCAAAATATGATGTTACCTCAGGGTTCCACACGTTTCTTTCCAGCATGGAAGAGAAAATAGCAATGGATTGAAGGATCCCAGTTCTTGACTTAGCCTTGTAGGATACCCCTGCTAGATTATGGGCCACTCACAGATCCTTGAGTTTGGAATGGGAAGACATGAATCAAGCCATTTGATGTCTATTCCAAAGTAGGGATCAATTGAAAGAAGAAATGAATATGGATTTTCAATATGTGGAACTGTTCGATGGACGATCTGACCCAAAAATGTGTATTTAGCATTGTTTCAAATAATGGCAAGCTGCGGAATCACCCTCTGACATATGGGTTCAATTATCTCTCCACTCACTGGGTCCAATCCCTAAATTCTGGTACATACATGAAGAAAACAAAAGACAAACAAGTTGTTGGCAAACCTTACAAGACCAATTTTGCAAGGACTTCTCCTTCACAAGTAAGTACCCTGAGCTCAACAAAGTCCTTTAAGGAATGAGAGAAATGATTTTTAATGTGATGACCATGTTCAATTACTTCAGTATAGTCCGAGTCTTGAATATGATAAGATACTTGTTGCTTGTGGTAATCTTGAAAAAGACCTGGAAAAACCTGATGACTTAGAAGAACTTAGAAATTTAACTATTAAAGAAATGGAAGGCAGTAGAGAGATTCAAGAAGAATAATACACAGGCACCCCAAGTACAATAGAAACAGGCTGAGGTAACACAAGGGACTACACAAAGCCCTAATCCACAAAATTTAGGGCTGACTAAGCGACCAACTATTTAGACAAGGGGTGCATGCATGAAGATGAAGGCACATAGAACACCCCCAAAATACATGATCACAAAGGATGATGAAGAAATGGTATCCAAAATGGTTCAAGATTGCACATTCGAGGATTTTGAGAATGTTGCGCACCACGGGGACATAATTGAAGAAGGGATAGAAGACATGTGACAACTCCTCAAGTAGATCGAGGAAGTGCATGAAACCAACAATAATATAGAAATGAGGCCATCAACATCACAGACATGAGGAGAACCTAAAGCAAGCGAGTGAGATACAGTCCAGAAAATGCCACAACTAAATGCAATGTTTCACGTCACACCCAACATGTTGTGCATGGATGATATCATGGGGAAGACACCCCTAAAGGACTTGGATCAATTGTAGTTGGTATTTCTGTGGATACTAACCAATGCCTTATATAAATTGCAGGTTAGCATTACCCAAGAGGTACAGTCTTGTGCATGCAAAGACACAGCTGAATTACAACAGGTAAAGGATAAACGAGATGATCTAGAATTGATATATGAGTAGGTGAAACTTGAGACCAAAGAGGAGAGGGAACGCATGAACAGATTGGAAAAAAAAGTGTCTAGAGCTTACGAGAATATTCCAAAGACCGCGCAGAGGGCCAAACTCACAGAAACAAAAAGATTGATCAGATTGCGTAGAAAATCGATCAATATCAATAGGAGATCATGAATCTCTGTGAGTAGCTCACACCTACCACTCCACCAGAGGTAAGGGAGAAAAGAAAGCAAGAGGCAATGGAGCAGATACAAGAGATAGAACGACAGGTCAACACAACAACTAACTTGCTCGACAAAGTAGCACAACTTTGGATGAAGCTAGAAGAGGATAAGTAGGTCTAGCAATGTGACGAGGAAGAATAAAGGATAAGTGTAGCTAATACCTCAAGAAAAGGTAGAATACAATGTCCATGATGGAGCATGTCAAAGGGGCGCAAGATATGAAGACATTATAGGAAGAACTCACCACTACGTAGACGCAGAAAAAGGAGCGCCAGGCTCAAATGGAACTGCTACAAGAGCAAGTAGTAGATGTCATTGCACAGGCAGAGGAATCCAAGACATATATGGAATAGACCTAAGAAAAGTGTGTAGGGTTGATTAGTGATGATATTGTAGTACAAACAGTGGACGCACTTAAGGAGAAGACCACACAAGCTCAAACGCAAGAAACTAAGCTCAAGGTGAAGTTCCAAGCAATCACCAGGGAGTTCGACGAAGAACAAAAAGGTTAGGTGGCTTGGGACAAGCCACATGTCAGTGTTGGGGGATTGTTGGAAGCAGGCCAAAGTGGAAAGAAAGGCTATTTTGGGAAGGAGGGCATGCACGAGGAAAGTGAAAACTGGAAGGAAGAACAACACACGCACATGCATGGAAGACCTAACGACGTTAGGGTTATATTTTTTGTAATACATTGTAATGGTTGATGAGACATAAACCAATAAATATAGATACCTAAGTCTCATAGAGGAGGCTAGAACATGAGATAGAGGCGGATATAGAGGGTATTGAGGAGGAGTCCCGTTTTGATGGCTATTCGTAATATTTTCTATACAACTTAATTTCGTAAGTCGTTGAGATGGAGAGAAGTAAGGGGGGTGTATATTGAGGGTTAGATCGCAGGATGAGGATCATGGTGTGATCTAGTCTGCCTCATAATAGATCTTGACCCGAATGAGAGGAGTTGTAAAGCATGCAACACTGTAGTTTTGTAACTGCTATAATAAAAGAGCTTAAGAGCTAGATATTTGTGGACGTATCCCGGGGGGGTGAACCATGGTAAAACCTATGTTATGTGATTAAATTCATGTGTTTACTTACTATTTTAAGTAGTTGCTTATATTCTAAATGAATGATTTGATTATATTCCATGCATAGTCATGAATGGCAGTTTATTGTGTTAATAAGTTAAGTATAACTCTTAGTTCACACTTCTCAGATCTCCACTCAATCCTGGACTGCAAACACTTGAGTATTGTAGTCA
>CBVK0101477188.1:0-18176 GCA_900067695.1 Picea abies | reverse complement strand
AAAGACACATACCAAAACAAAAATTCATCTGAGGATTTCTCTAGTGAAGGAGTAGAAATATCCACAGGACTGTCCAATAGTAAGACCAATTCTCATTCCTAGAAGAAGGGGAAGAAAAGGAAGTACTCCAAGGGCAAGAACCCTGGGGAATTTAAGAAATCCAAACCACCTACTTTTGATTGGGAAATAAAAAAAAGGGAAGAGGCATAATCTCAGATACTCGACCTGAAGAAGTATTTCAAAGTTCATAACTACTCTTAGAAATTGAAAGCTCAAATATCTATATTCAATTTGAATGGAAAGGCCTCTATCTGGTGGGAAGACCTTAGGAATTTAAAAGGAATCTGGGAAAAGGGGTTGACCTGGAATAAGTTTGAGAAATACTTCAAGAAGAAGTACCTTTTTGGGTGGTACTATAATGAAAAGATGAAGGTGTTTTATGAGCTCAAATTTGGACACCTCACTATATATGAATACATCAACAAATTTCTGTAACTTATGAGGTATGTACCCTACATAAAGGATGAAAAGTTAAATATGCAGTGATTTCTTAGTGGGATGCCTCAATCCTTCCAGAACATGATTGAACTTGATGAACCTAAAACCCTAGAAGATACCATTCAGAAGGCTAGATATTTTTACGAGCAACTCAACCACAAAAAAAATCCCCCCATGGAATGGAAGAATAAAAATAAAATAGGATTCAAGAAGATGGGAGTTAAACCTTTAAGGTTCAAGAATTTTGGGAATAATCCTATGATAGGATTCCCTACCAAAAGTGTGAATCGGTAGAACTTCCCATATCAAGGTGGATATAAGACTATTGGATCATGCCCAGGTAGGAATGAAAACACAAAGAAGGAACCATTGAAATGTTGGGGTTGTGGAGAAGAACACATCCTGAGAGACTATCCTCATAGGCAGCCAAACAACAAGGGAGTTTACAATGTCCAAGAGGCTACCACAATTGATGGTGTGGCCAAAAACCTACCAAAACTCCATGCATATTTGGACAATAGACAAGTAGACCACCAAGCCTCGATGATGGAAATGGAAGGTATGGTCACCAACCATCTCATTTATATTATGATTGACCCTAGTTCTAATATGAGTTATATTTCTCCTCAAACTGTTGAGAAGTGTAAATTACAGCCAACAAAACACACTAAGCCATGGCTAGTACAACTAGCCACAGGAACAAAAAGAAGTTTCATAACAACATGCCCAATCATTGTGAATTAGTTTCCCACCCAAGAGACCTTAAACATTCTTCCTCTAGGATCATACAGCATGTAGATCGGCATGAATTGGTTGGTTTCCCATAAAGCTAAATTGAAGGACTGTTATAACAAAACCTTAGAATGTGAAGATGACAAAGGGGAGAGAAGAACCTTACACGGGATTCAAAAACATGTCTTGGTAAGAAAGATATCATCCCTCCAAATAGAGAAGTATTGTAGGAATGGGTTCCCTTTGTATGCAACATAGGCATTAGATTTTGTTAAGAACCAAAAACCAAGCCTAGAAGAGCACCCTATACTAAAATATTTTAGAGATGTGTTTCCAGAAGAGGTACCAAGGTTACCTTCCAAGAGAGATATCTATTTCTCAATATATCTTGTACCTGGAGCAGTGCCAATGTATAGAGAACCCTATAGTATGAGTACCCTAGAGTTAGTTGAGCTCAAATTGCAATTGAAGGAAATGTCATATAAGGGGTACATTTTTCCTAGTGTGTCTCCCTAGGGAGCACCAACATTATTTATAAAGAATAAGGATGGCACACTTAGGTTTTTCATAGTTCATAAGAAACTCAATAAAATGACAATTAAGAACAAGTACACCCTACTCATGATTGATGACTTATTTGGCCAATTAAGAGGATCCACCATCTTTTCCAAGATTTATTTGAGATCCTGTTGATGGGTCCTAAATCCATTTAGTTCAACAAGATTTATTTGAGATCCTGTTGATGGGTCCTAAATCCATTTAGTTCAACATCATGAACCAAAATCACCCCTGAGGCCCAATTAGACTCTACAACATTTAATAGTGGAATGGTTCTCTAGATCTAGTGATCCAGCCAATTAATCAATGGGCTTTACATTTTCTTGTGAAGGCATCTCCTTCAGTTCGTACTTTCTCTTTTTGTATTTTCTCTTAGGTGGGACTAATATAATATGGAAGCCGGTATAAAACAACTTGACAACAAAACGGGAAAAGGTTTTAACTACTAGAGAAGAGGTTGATCTTGGGATAAACCTCTACTCAAACATCCAGACGACAATTTTATACCACAAGCCTAGTATTAATACGTTAACTATGTGAGCGTCCAATTACTGTCTGAGATATTTAATTATCAAAAAGAAAACACACATGCGATAAATAATGGCAAGTAAAATAATTCACCTCCTCTGATCATCTATCACACAACAACACAATGATTCATCTTCATCATTAAAGAAAAGAACTAAAAAAACATTACATCAGAGAACCTAACAATAAATTCAATAGCTCTTACTTGTTATAGCATCCATTCATGAGATAAGATCGGAAATAGTTCTTCTCTATGCCCAATCACACATGCATTTGATGAAAATATAATGTGTCTCTAGTCCAAAAGGACTTATCAATTATAGGTAGCTCCAAAATAATTGTTAACAAACTAGAAAAGGAGAGTTTCTTGCAAAAACCATCGACGCTTGACTAATCGGTCGATGCTCTTATTTATAACATAAAATTTACTAAAAATAATGGCTAAAGTGCAGTTAAGAAAAATAAAACTCACCACGTGGCGTTCTCTCCTAACAGTTTTCTAATAGTCATCTCAAGATATCTCTTTAAAAGGGTGACACTTCTCATACTCAGACCAACTGATGAACAACTCCTCGTAGGTGTTAGCATATGGGAACCTATGTTGTTCCATCGGGGCTGCGTAAATTTATTTTATTTCTACTACATGTGCTCAATACTTCACCAGACTGGTACTTAATTGTTGTAGCATAGCCTGAGCTTTGATTGGGTGTTCCATAAATTGTTTCACCTACCCTGGCGTTGTGTCGGTCACATTTGCTAGTCTTTCGTCCCACCAAGAATCTTGATTGGTGTGCGATTCGACTATGTCATGCAAGTCAACAAAGTCATCGAGCATGCCAACTTGGGGAGTTCAATACATTTCATCACCCTGCTAATTTTTCTAACCCAATTTCTTTTGGATTTCTCAGCGAGGTTACTAAGCCAATTTTTCTCAATAGTCGAAGGCGTCTTTCATGTAATAGGAATTAAAATCGTTTAGAGATTGTGTATAGAACAACACTTGGAAAAATATGTGTATAAAATGTAAGCATGAAGAATCCAGACTGGTGCGTACCTGTAAATCTTGTTAAACCTGGTTTTTTGATACTTACATGATCTCTGCGACCCTACGAATTTCCTGCATCGTTTTTGTTAGAGCCGTCATTTTTTTTTTAGTTAGGGTGGGTTACATCCACACACCGTAGCATGAAGTATCAAGTACGGAAAGCATGAGATTCGAAGTCACGCCAATGGCCAGTTGGCCTTTGGGGTCGGGAAAGGATGTCAAAGCCAAACATGTGCCGAAAGTACGAGTATGTTCCAAAAGGGTCAAATCCTGTCATAAGGGAAGTCATTAAGCGCCTCATGTCAAGGAAAGTTTCTCAAACAGAATTTACATCAGCAAATGCATAAACCATCATCATCTCATCATGGAGGATGGGGAATTAAAAACAAATCAAGGTGATCGTACCACACACCCTATGCAACTCCTATTGGTTGCATCTCACATTCCCCGGATCATACTTGTCGAGTGGATGTAACATGGAAATTCTTTAAAACATCCTATCGCCAGGAATTCAATGTTCCCTAGCACGTTTTGACTCACTTCCCACTCTGTTGTAAATTCTAGATGTTTTGCATGTGTTCTACTTACCATTCGATCTTATGCATTGTTGGTAATTCATCTTGTGAGTCCAGTTTGATCAAATTCTTCGCTTTGGGCCCTTTTCAAGTCACCCACGCGTAGAGAAGATACAATGTCAAACTATGGGAACTCCTCAAAACGTAAGATGGGGCCTGCGAGGTAGCCAAAGAGATAGGCTTGAGCCCCAAAATTTATGGGATTCGTTCTTATTTGCATTGGGTGTTCATGAGGCTTCAAAGGGAGATTCTTACCTTCACGCAGAAACAATGGTATTGCCCCATGTGGAGGCTGGAATGGAAGAAGTTACACTGGAATGACACAGGTCAGAAGCCACGCTTCCTCAAAAATAGATACCATGGAGGAGAGGAAGGCCCAGGAAGAATAATGAAGTTGGGGAAGACCAAATCCTGTTTGGGTCGAGCGCAAGATCAATCTCTGAGGAGTTACTAATGCACGTTATCTGGATAGAGCCTGTCGAAATCGCAAGTCAGGGAAACAAAGGAAAAATGAGGAGGACAAATACCTTGGGCTCTAACGTTCAAGAGCCTAATTAGTAGCTAGAGAAAGAAGAACTCACCATTGCTGAACTTTACTAGGAAAATAGAGAATTACGATGGTAGTTGGCAGCAAATACCCTTGAGGTGTCATCACAACAAGGTCATGAAGGGAATGTAACCTGGTTGAAGAGGCAGCTTCGGGAAGCACAATATATGATTGTGAAGCTTTGTGAAGTGAAAAGGGTGTCAGAATAACAAAATATGAAAACACCTCAGGGAGCACAAAGCAATTGGGGAGAAAGTCCGTGTGTAGAAGAGGCATGATTGGCAAACTCTGTTTTTGTATTCTCAGACGTGACACAAAATTTTTCCAGTTTCCCTTTTTTGTGAAAATATTCATGTTATTAATGTAACCGAGTTGGTTGGCCAAAGGAGTAGACAGTGTCTACTAGATGTAACCTGAGCTCAATGGAAATCTAATATATAAAGTCTCGAAACTTTGACAAAAGGATTATGGCTGTAGCGGTTGAATCCATCATTTCTTCTCTTTCTGTGTCTATCTACCATGTTCTTTGTCCAAATTTTCTTGTAAGTTGTTAGCCTCGATTTTATGAGTTTCTTTGTATTTTCATTGAAATCCTTCTGCAAAAAACCTTCGACACCAGTCGATTTCATCATACGACGTTGATGTGGCACCAATGACTTGGGATACGTGGTATTGAAGACCAAGAACTTAGCTCACAGGTAATGGTTGAACTCGAGACTTTTTTCAAGTCGAGCACTCTAAGCTAAACTTGAGAATGTCAGTGCCGAAAAGGTATCGGGGATCAACCTTCAGAAATAAACCTATCGCATAGTTTCCTTGTTATTTATCGTCCTTGAAAACCTCTGATACCGAATATGTTTCGGAAGTTGGCAATCGACGATATCATTTCTTTCTTCGCTCAATGCTTACTCTTTTCGTCCTTTGTCGATGCCGAAGGGAATCTGTTGTCGGTGATATCCTCGTGTGATGTTTGTTGCAAAAGAACAACTTCCATTAGATGATGCCAACAAAGATTGGTGCTTGGCAACCTCAGTTCTCTCGAATGATTTTCTCTCATCTTTAACTCTTTCTGATGCTGAATTTTAGCACGTCGAGGAAATGTTTCGGCTATCGATTCTTTAATTAAATGTTAGTATTTTAAGTTACGGTGATTTTCACATGTTCAAGCAAACTTTTAAGGACTTAATGAGAATCAAAATGATTAATCAAAGGAAACATTTTTCACAAAGGACTTAATGAGAATCAAAATGATTAATCAAAGGAAACATTTTTCACAATGAAGATGAATCATATAGTGCAAAATATCAAGTGGTACCCAAAAAGTAGGATTTGGCATAGGCTGATACAAAATATTTGTTCCTCCTTCGTGCTCGGTTGATTGAAAAGTTGGTGGAGAACTTACTGGTTTTAAATCAGAGCTTCTTTTCTCCTTACATTTCAAGTTCTCTGGTTGATGCTTTCGGGTCTTCCTGTGGGGATTTTAACCTTTATTCCACCTTCATTTCCTATAACCCTGAATCATTCCCTCTTTTACAAAAGTCTAGTAAATTATTCACTAGCATGGAGACTTTAGTTACCCTTACTCATTTTCTATGGTGTTTCTCTACTGCCAGCAAGCCTACATAGCCCCAACGGAGTCACCTCGACATCACATACCTTGCTCTACTTCTAGCAAGTGTCCATAGCACTGGAAGAGATATCTACATGCCCTCTCCTACTGTCCACTCATTTGATAAAGTCAATTTTATTTCGGTATAATGCCTTGAGCGAGTGTGAGAGGATGACGTCTGTTATTTTGCAATATGAGATGGTTAAGGTGAAACTTACTAGCTCTATCTTTGAGGTGCTTGTAGTCCTTTTCCAGCTTACCATCTTTCCCTTCAAGTCTCACCAATCCACTAAGAAAATCCTTCTGACATTTCTCCAAAGTTATTCATCTACGCAGGTTAGATAGAGAGACCCTCAAAACAACTGCATGTTCTTTGGCACTTATTGTGTTGTATGTGAGCAATGAGTTAGGAAAATATTTTTCTATGTCGCATGATTTTAGGTCAACCATTTCCTTGCTAATCACAACTTTCAAAAGTGCTAAAATAAAACCAAAAGAAAACAAAAAAAAAAACATTTCGAAATCAACATAGCTGAAACAAAATCATGAAGACAAAAGAATTTTTTTTTTTAATGGAAATATTGCTTTAGGGATTTTTTTTTTACTGGGAGGGCATCAGGTTCCCCCCTCAGATTCTGTAGCCAATAAGTGCCTGCCCCAATCTTCTCGGCCACCTGAAAAGGTCTGAGCCCTAGATTCTGAAACTTAAAATGTTTTCCTTTAGGATCATTTGCTCTGTCCCATTTTAGTACTAAGTCTCCCACTTCAAAATTCTTCTCTTTAGCCTTATGCTTGTCAAACCATCTTTTAACTATTTGTTGATGGGATATGAATTTTTATTTAGCTTTCTCCCTTTCTTCTTCTAACATGAGCAGGGTGTTAATTATTTGTTGTAAGGTTGATGAGGGATGTTCCCCGGACTCCTGCGTGAGATGAAGAGATGGAAGAGAAATCCCATTTAGGAGAATGGCTTCATATCCGTATACTAGAAAGTATGGGTAATTTCCTATATATTCCTTCAGTGTGACTCTATCTTCCCATAAAGCATTGTGGAGTAAATTATGCCAATTCCTCTAGTTATTTGTAACCTTTTTATTTAATATCCTCACTAGGTTCTTATTAGTGGATTATGCCACTTTGTTTCCCTATGGATAGTAATTTGCAGAGTACCTAATTATGATTCCTTTGTCTAGTGAAAAATTTGTTAATAAGGTGGAAGAAAAATAAGTTGCATTGTCGAAAAAAAGAACAGAAGGGACACCAAACCTCGTAATTAGTTGTTGCTCTATGAATTGGATTACCGCCTTCTCAGTTACATGGGTTAGAGGAATATATTTTTCCCATATTGTGAAGTAATCGGTGGCAGTAAGTATGTACTTGTGTTGTTTTGAAGAGATTGGTATAATTTCTCCTATGATATCTAACCCCTATTGCTCAAAAGGCCTAGAAATAGTCACTGGTTGGAGTGGGATTGTCGCTCTCTTCTCTCTCCCGACACTTATTTGACAACTTTTACAATTTCTAGTGTATGTGTGAGCATCCTTGAATAAGGTGGGCCAATAATAACTAGCTCTCAGTATCTTATGAGCAGTGGTGTTTCCTACAAAATGTCCATCGGCAGGGCCATCATAGAGTTCCTGGAGAACTTTTTCCGCATCTTTACATTTGAGACATCATAATAGTACCCCATCATAATTAATCTGGAAGAGTACCGAATTTATGAGGCGATATTGTGCATATTTTAACCTGAGAGCTCTCCTTTCCCTGGGGTTGATATTTTCTAGGCAAGTCCCATGGTGCAAGAGATAAGTCAAATTCTCATACCAAGACTCTTGATCTAGGAAGATGTATGAAGCTTTACCACACCATAATTCCATTTCATTCTCCCATTGGGAATCTTCATTTACTTGGTCCTGGGCTTTAGCTGCTAGTTTGCATAATCCTTTCCCTTTAACTAGTTTGGAAGGATTTATATCCAGATCAAATTATTGAACTACTACCATCTAGTTCCCTCTTCTTTCCCCCATCTCTTGTTGAGTGAACAAGGATCGTACCGCAGGGTGAAGAACAATTACTTTGCTATGGTTCTTGAGGATGTAAGATCTGAAGTGTTTCACTGCCTTATATACTGCATAATCTTGTTTATCAATAGTAGGATAATTAAGTTCGGCTCCTTGGAGATTAGTGCTCATGAATGACACTGGAGCTTCATTGTTGTCATCATTCTTTTGAGTCAATACTGCAACTAACAACTGGTCGGAGGAAAAAGTATAGAGGAAGAAATCTTTACTGAAATCAGGACTTCGTAACATGGGGGCTTGTGATATAGTAGTTTTTATATTTCCAAAATAATCCTTTCGTTCATCGTCCCATTTAAATTCAACATCTTTGCGGATCATTTTTTGTAGCGGTTTGACAATCTCGGCGAAATCCGGTGTGAATTTTCTTACAAAATTAATTTTCCCGAAGAAGGATTTCATTGTCTTTTTTTTGTGAGGTAACAGGATCTGAGTTATAGCTTTGACTCACTCAGGGTCTATGTGAATGCTAGCTTGGGATATAATATGACCTAATATCTTTCCTTCTTCCACACCAAAGATAGTCTTCATAGGGTTTAAAGATATACCGTATTTTCTACACCTTTCGAAAATCTGGGTTAAGTGTTGGATGTGCTCCTCTATGTTCTTTGAATACACAGTTACGTCATCCAGATACAGTACCACACACTTGTTGATAAGTCCCCAGAATGCTATTTCCATTTCCCTTTGGAAGGTTTCCCCTGCGTTGAATAAACCAAAGGGTATCCATTTGTAAGTGAAATTTCCCCACTTGGTTTGAAAGGTAGTTTTCAAATGATCTTCCTCTGAAACCATAACTTGGTTGTAACCTGACAAACCATCCAGTAGAGAGAAAATCTGAGAATCGGATACAGTCTGGAAGAGTTTCTCCATCGGTGGGATTGGGTAGTTGGCATTTTCTAAAGCTCTGTTGAGGTTACTAAAATCAATGCATAAGCGGATTTCTCCAGACTTCTTCCTCACTGGAACTAGATTTTCTACCCAAGAGGAAAGTCTTACCTGGAAGATAATTTTGGCATCTAAAATTTTCTTCAACTCCTGACACATGAGAGGTTCCAGGGATGGATGATACTTCTGGAGATTTTGTTGGAAGGGTTTCACTTTAGGTTTTAAAGGTATATTGTGTTGAATGATATGGATATCGTAAGTTTTCAAATGTTGGTAGGAACATGCAAAGACATCTTGATATTGTATGAATAGATTGAGATAATCCTTCCTTTCCTCTTTAGATATAGTCTTCCCAAGATTTATATTTTTTGTATTTTCCATGGTTCTAAGGTTTATAGTTTCATGCATGGGACAAGAACTACCAGTCTTTGCATTTTTGGGCCCCTTAAATCGTTCCTTTAGGTCAAAAATATTTTCTAAGTTATCTATCCCCTTCGGGATTATGTGAGACTTCAATTTTTCGTTTGGTTGACCGGTCCAAGGATCATTTTCTGTTGATTGTTCCTGGAACAATTCATCACCAATAGTTAAGTCTTTAAAATTATCTTGGTTAGTCAGAAATTTTATGATCTACTCATCCCATTCAAAGACCTTCCAATTATAAATGTTGTTAGGCACCGATTGTTTGTAGAGTAACTCCATAGTGAACCGTGAGGCTTAATAATATTCTAGAGGTGGCAGCCTTGAAGCAGTTGTGGCTAGGGAATTGGCAAGGATATTCTTTTCTCTAGGGATCGTAGTGATATTGAAAGCTTCAAAATGCACTATTAACCTATGCAATTCTTGTTGATAATTATTTAGGTGTAGGGAATTGCAATGTATATTATTCCTTACTTGTCTAACGATAATTTCATAATCTCCAAAAACATTTAGTTCCTTGACATTTAAGTCTATGGTTTTCTTTAACCCTTGTACTAGCGCTTCATACTCGACAATGTTATTGGTGCATTTGAATTCCAATCCACAATATAGGAGATGACGTTTACCCTTTGGGTCTATGAGGATGCACCCTGACCCTGACCCCTCCTATGATTTAGATCCAGCAAAGTATATGGTCCAAATTTGTGAGTGTGGGTTATCTGTTTCCCCTTTATCTGTTTCCCCTTTCTTACCACTTTCTGTCTTACTTATCTGTTCAATGATTTCTAGCACAAGTTCTTGATAGAAGAGAGTTTCTTCTTTTGGTATTGGCAATTACTCATGAAAAATCATTTCAGAATTCTAAGTGAGAGGGACACTAGATGAAAGAGGGAATAAGTTCCCGAAGTAGGAATCACAAGAATAATTGCCCAGCACAGGAAAATCTGTCGATGAGGGTTCGTTTAGGGTTTCTAGATCAATGAAAGTATGTTTTAGATACCTTTCTCTATCAATCTTGATCATATTCTTGTGCCCCTTTAATGGTAGCCAAAGGTGTGCCCAGTCTGTGCTAAAGTACCCATTTAACTTTTCAGACCAATATCAGCTTGACAATAATCCATAAGATTCTAGCATGTCTACTATAATGATGTCAATCACTTGCACAAACTTAGTATGCATGGATATTCTGATCATTACATCTTTGAGTTCTCCCATGACCTTTACCTGGGTTCTATCTAGTTGTATTACAAGTTTATCACTCTTGAGAGGAACCACATTTAGTTTCTTACAGATAGATAAAGGCATAACGTTAGAGGATGCCCCTGAATCGACCAAACAGTTATGAAGGTTCTTGTTGAAGACTTCAAATGCTAAAAGGAAAGGTGGGACAAAAGGTCTCCCTTTCTTGTCTTTCAAGCAGGCGTTTACCATTGGTTTATTCCCTAGGTATGTGGGAGTTAGATTCCTTAGTCAATCATCACTTGTCGTAGGTTTTTCTACTGATCTCAAAGCTTGTAGAAGGAAGTCCTTTTGTTGAGGGATCCTACATATGTCCATAACTGACATGTTAGCCTTCAACTTCTTCAAATCTTCAACTATGTTGTAATCCAGTTTTGGTGATTCTCTAGTATGGATTCTTATGGGGTTCTTATGGGGAGAAAAAGGTTCTTTCTAGTGATCAAGGGTTGACCTTCCCCTGGATCTTTGGATAGTAATAGGATCTTTTGAGACAGGTGGACCCTTACTGTGCATTTTCACAACCGAGACCTCTGCGAGTGTTTCTTGAGACTCAAATAAGTCATCCGAAGGCATGATTAGGCCAGGATCCCATATCAGCATGTTTGTGTCTTCTGGTGGATCAATCTCTTCTTGATCAACAACATTCATAATGGAACCGCTTGGTTGTTCAGTCAGGGAGACTTCGTCTAGGAACCGATTGGCCATTAAATTCATGCCATGCACCCATTGAGGGCAGTCCCTTTCGGAGTGATTTTCTTGGTGATAAGTACATAAATAATCAAATGCTACATTTCCTAAATTGATATTTAGGTTAGTTAGGGGAGGTTCAATTGCTTTGAATGACAAGTTTATTTTAAAGAAAGGCTTATAGGGCCTTTGGCCTTGGTTCCCTTCCCCTATATTTCTCTTCATGTCTATGATCTTGTTTGATAATTTCTTAACCATGTGTTGTAGGTCTTCTATGTCTCCATTACCCTTTTCAGGAGCTTGTTTTGCTTGTTTCCCTAGCGGTCTAGTCAAAAGGAGTCCTCTCATGGGAGGAATTTGGACTTCTTTTTTAACTAACAAGACATGACCTTCCTTACATCCCTTCATTTCGAACTCTATCATCTTGGCTTCTTCAAAATTCTCAATCAGGGTTCGTTTGGAAACTCTCTTCACAAACATGGAAATAGAAGCTGGGAGGGTGTTAGCATATACTTCGATTTGCAACTCCTAAGTTTCTTTAGCTTCAGGTTGGAATTTTTTCAAGATCGTTGTGAATCTTTGACTGAAATATTTAACCCTTTATTTTGAAATCATGGTGGCATAAACATCTTAGACATCAAGGATACTATAGTATTTTCTTCTACAAATTTATCTAAAAAACCTTCTGGAATTTTGTCCAGCTAGTTATAGATCCTACAGGTAGATTAAAATACCACATGGAAGATGAATTCTCAAATGTATAGGGGAATAGTCAACATACTACGTCTTCATGCTGGATGTTCATAAGTCTAATTGCTAGTATGAATTTCTTGATATGATCTTTAGGCAATCCTAAGGTCTCGGGGTTGAACTTGGGAAGTAACTTTTCTAGGTGTCAGGGAAGATTATGTACTCATCCTGGGATGGCCAAAGCATCTCTAGCCAACCAAGGTTGGTTGTTCTGAGGCAGGTTTCCTCCCTCTTCCTCATGGTCATTGTTTTCTTCCATATCTTCAGATTCTGAGTTAAACTCCTCCTCTTCCAAAAAATTGTCTAGTTCAGAGACGTCGTTGGCTGGTGTTTCAGGGATCAAATTGAGAGGATGTTTGATTTCAATGATTGAAAAATATATTAGGTATTTTATTGTGTGCATGAAAACCTGGTCGTGGGTGTCGACCACTGTTCTACTTATTTTTTTTCTTCGAGGAAGTATCGGAGCTAAAGATAGTGCACCGATCTGTTGGGCATATGCTCTTGTGATTCTTCTGAATTGATTTAATTCCTCATGAGGAAGAGCATAAGGTATGTCAGGGAACAATATTTCTTCCTTGGGATGGGGTGAGTTACTTATTTCAGGAGTACTCATCATGTGCGGGTTTTCTTGGGAATGACTATCCATGCATGTGGGCTATTTTGAATATGCAAGCTTTCTGAAATATTATGTGAAATATGTGTTCAACCATTCATTCTCAGGCCCTCCTTCTAGCGCCAATTTTGTTGATGGGTCCTAAATCCCTTTAGTTCAATAGCAGGAACCAAACCCACCACCGAGGCCCCATTAGACTCTGCAGCATTTAATAGTGGATGGTTCTCTAGATATAGCGATCCAGCCAATTAATCGATGAGCTTTATGTTTTCTTGTGACGGCGTCTCCTTCAGTTCAGACTTTGCCTTTCTGTATTTTCTCTTAGTTGGGACTGATATAAGATGGAAGCTGGTATAAACCAACTTGACAACAAAATGGGAAAAGGTTTTAACTACTGGAGAAGAGGTTGAGCTTGGGATAACCCGCTACTCAAGCATGCAGACGACAATTTTATACCACAAGACTAGTATTAATACGTTAACCATGTGAGCATCCAATTACTGTTTGAGATATTTAATTATCATAAAGAAAACACGCATGCGATAAATAATGGAAAGTAAAATAATTCACCTACTCTAATCATCTATCACACAACAACACAATGATTCATCTTCATCATTAAAGAAAAGAATTGAAAAAACATTGCATGAGATAACTTAACAATAGATTCAATAGCTCTTATTTGTTACAACATCTATTCATGAGACAATATAGGAAATAGTTCTTCTCTATGCCTAATCACACATGCATTTGATGAAAATATAACTTGTCTCTAGTCCAAAAGGACTTCTCAATTAGTAGCTCCAAAATAATTCTTAACAAACCAGAAAAGGAGAGTTTCTTGCAAAAACCATCGACCCTTGACTAATCGGTCGATTCTCTTATTTATAACACAAAATTTACTAAAAATAACGGCTAAAGTACAGTTAAGAAAAACAAAACTCGCCATGTGGTGTTCTCTCCTAACAGTTTTTTAACAGTGATCTCAAGATATCGCTTTAAAAGGGTGACTCTTCTCATACTCCGACCAACTAATGAATAGCTACTCGTAGGTGTTAGCGTATGGTAACATGTGATGTTCCATCGGGGCTACGTGAATTTCTCTGATCTCTACTACATGCACTCAATACTTCACCAGACTGGTACTTAACTATTGTAGCATAGCCCTAGCTCTGATCAAGTGTTCCATAAATTTTTTCACCTGACTTGACGCTGTGTCAATCACATTTGTTAATCTTTTGGCCAATGAAGAATCTTTCTTGGTGTGCAATTCGACTATGTTGTGCAAGTCCAAAAGGTCGTCGGGCATGCCAAATTCGGGGAGTCTGATATCTTTCATCACCCTGTTGGTTTTTCTGGTCCAATTTCTTTTGGATTTCTCGGCAAGGTTACTAAGCCAATTTTTCTCAATAGTCGGAGGTGTCTTTCCTGCAATTAGAATTAAAATCATTTAGAGATTGTGTATAGAACAACACTTGGAAAAATATGTTCATAAAACATAAGCATGAAGAATCCAGACTGTGCATATCTGTAAAGCTTGTTAAACATGATTGTTTGATACTTATGTGATCTCTGTGACCCTTTGAATTTCCTGCACCATTTTTGTTAGCACCATCATTTGTTTTTTAGTTAGGGTGGGTTACATCCGTGCGTCACAACATGAAATATCAGGTACAAAAAACATGAGAGTCGAAGTCACAATAGTGGTCGGTTGGCCTTTGGGGTTGGGAAAGGATGTCAGTGCCAAACATGTGTTGAAAGTATGAGTATGTTATGAAAGGGTTGGATCATTTCATAAGGGAAGTCATTAAGCACCTTAGGTCGAGGCAATTTTTTCAAATAGAAGTCGCATCAACAAATGCATCAACCATCATCAGCTCATTATGGAGGCTAGGGAATTAAAAGAAAATCGAGGTGATCGTACCACACACCCTCTACAACTCCTATCAGTTGCATCTCACACACGCTAGATCATACCCATCGCACAGATGTAACACAAAAATTCTTTAAAACATCCCGTCACTAGGAATTCAGTGTTCCCTAGCATGTTTTAACTCACTTCTTGCTTTGTTATAAATTCTATATGTTTTGCGTGTGTCTACTTACCAGTCGAGCTTATGCATTATTGGTAATTCGTCTTGTGATTCTAGTCCAATAAAATTCTTCTCTTTGGTCCCTTGTCAATTCACCCACACACAGAGCAGATACGTTGTCGCACTATGGGAACTCCTAAAAATGAAAGATGAGACCTATGAGGCAACTGAAGCACCAGGCTTGAGCCCCAAAATGCCTAGGACTTGTTCTTATTTGCAGCAGGTTTTCCTAAGGCTTCAAAGGGAGATTCCTACCTTCACGCGAAAATGATGGTATTGCCCCGTGCAGAGGCCAAAGTGGAAGAATTTATGCCAGAAGGACACAGGTCGAAATCCATGCTTCCTCAACAATAGATATCGCGAAGGAGAGGAAGGCCCAGGAAGAATAAGGAAGTTGGGGAAGACCAAATCCTGATTGGTTCAAGCGCACAATCAGTCTCTGAGGAGTTACTAATGCGCGCTATCTGACTACAGCCTATTGAAACCACAAGTCGAGGAAGTGGGGGTAGAACGAGGAGGACAGATGCCTCAAGTTCTAACGTTCAAGAGCCTAATCAGCAGCTAGAGCAGGCACAACTTGCCATTGCTGAACTCTACTAGGAAAATAAATAATTATGATGATAGTTGGTGGAAAATACCCTTGTGTTGTCATCACAACAAGGTCATGAAGGGAATGTAACCTGGCTGAAGAGGCACCTTTGGGAAGCACAAGATACGATCGTCCAACCGCGTGAAGCGCAAAGGGTGTCGAAAGAAAAAAATATGAAAACACCTCAGGGAGCACGAAGCAGCCGGGGAGAAATTCCATGCATAGAAGAGGCATGATTGGTGAAGTCTATTTTTGTATTCTCATATGTGACACAAAAATTTGCTAGTTTACCTTTTTTGTGAAAATCTACATGTTCTCAATGTAATCGGGTTGTTAGGTATGTGTTATATTCTTTGCATGAATAGGATTTCTTGAGAGTTTGCACCAGGCATGCAAGGGAGTTAGAGGGGGGTGCAAGGGGGCAGCACCCCCGAGAAAAAAAAATTCTACATCGGGACCACATTTTTTCTGCCTCAGGACCGCATTATATTTAGGTCGTTTTCGGCACATGGTTTCTTTGTCGATGGTTTTCTATTCCGGCTAATGAATTAGGGTTTTGGACTAATCCAAGTCATTGGGTTAGGGTTTTGGATGTCGTTGGATCCTATATGTATTTTTTATTATAAACATTGTAACATGATGAATAATATAGAATATGTTGGTTTTCCTGGTTTGGGTTTCCAGGGGAAAAATCTTTGTGTAGTGTTTGTATTTTCCATTATATCTTTTCTGTTCTTTTTTTGAATATTTGTTTGCAGTAGATATTGTACAGGGTTATAATTTACACGGATTGGTTGGCCAAAGGAGTAGACAGTGCCTACTGTATGTAACTTGATCTCGATGGAAATCTAATATATAAATCCTTGAAACTTTGATAAAAGGATTATGGCTGTAGTGGTTGAATGCACTGTTTCTTCTCTTTGCATGTGTATTTATTGTGTTCTTTGTCCAAATGTTCTTGTAAGTTGTTAGCCTTGATTTTATGAGTTGATTTGTATTTTCATTGATATCCTTCCATGAAAAATTCTGACACCAATCGATTTCATTGTACGATGCTTACATGGCACCAATGACTCAGGATACATCGTACTAAAGACTGGGAACTTAGCTCGTGGGTAATGGTGGGACTCGAGACTTTGATCAAGTCAAGCACTCTAAGCTAAACTTGGGACTACAAATGTCAAAAACGTATTGGGGATCAGCCTTCGGAAATAAACCTATCACATAGTTTCCTTGTGATTTATCGTCCTTGAAAACCTCTAATACCAAAGATGTTTCGAAAGTTAGTGATCGACGATGTCATTTCTTTCTTCGCTCAACACTTACTCTTTTTGTCCTTTGCCGACGCCGAAGGAAATCATCTTTTGGTGATATCCTTGTGTGATTTTTTCACGAAAGAACAACTTCAGTTAGCCAACGTTGACGAAGATCGGCGACCTCGATTCTCTCGAGTGATTTTCTCTCATCTTTAATTCTTTCCGATGCTGAATTTTAGCGTGTCGGGGAAATGTTTTGGCTGTCAATTATTTAAATAAATGTTAGTATTTTAAGTTATGGTGACTTTCACATGTTCAAGAAAACTTTTAAGGACTTAATGAGACTCAAAATGATTAATCAAAGGCAACATTTTTCACAACGAAGACGAATCAGACAGTGCAAAAGATCAAGTGGTACCCAAAAGGTAGGATTTGGAATAAGCTTTTTTAGGGTGTGTTGAGTGATCAACAGATCCATATATCATCAAGTTTGAAATAAGCATGAGGACATCTATAAAACCACCTTTAGGACAATGTATGGACACGATGAATTTGTGGTTTTTCCATTTGGTCTCACCAATGCACCGGCCACTTTCATGTGTTTGATGAACATTGTATTTAACAAGTTTTTGGATAGATTTGTATTAGTTTTTATTGATTACATCCTAGTTTACTCAAGGAGTAAGGAAGAGCATGAATAACACCTAAATTTAGTACTACAAGTACTAAGAGAGCACAAGCTCTATGCTAAGCTTATCAAGTGTGACTTCTTCCAAAGGCAAGTCCATTATTTAGGCTATGTTATCTCTGAGAAAGGGGTAGTAGTTGACCCTAATAAGATCGAAGCCATTATAGATTCGCCCAAACCCAAGGATGTCACTGACATTAGATCCTTCATGGGCTTAGAAGGATACCATAGGAGATTCATAAAAGGATTTTCTAATATTGGTCATCAAATCACTTCACTACAGAGAAAGAGGGTGAAATTTATTTGGACAATAGAATGTGAGGGAAGTTTCCAATAGCTGAAACACCTCTTAACACATGCCCTGGTACTAGATTTTATACACCCAAACAAGGAATACTCGATGTGAACCAATTCCTCCGAAGAGGAACTCAGAGGAGTCCTCATGCAAGACGGACATGTAATATGTTATGAATCCAAAAAATTGAGTAAACATGAAATAAATTGTGTAACCCATGACCTGGAGCTAGTGTCCATAGTGCATGCTTTGAAAATGTGGAGGCACTACCTCCTAGGCAGAAGGTTTGTCCTCATTACCAACCATAGTGGGTTGAGGTATTTATTTGACCAGACCAAGCAAAATTCTAGGCAAGCTAGGTGGATGGCTCTTATCAGTGAGTTTGACTTTGAAATCAAACACATCAAAGGAAAATAAAATCGAGTGGTTGATTCTCTCAGTAGAAGTATGAAGGTAATTCATTTAGCAACCATGAGTACTTGTGA
>CBVK0101477153.1:0-19551 GCA_900067695.1 Picea abies | reverse complement strand
TACCAAAGGTGGTCAAATTTTCCATGCTTTGCGGCTTCTTCCCTTCTCGCATCCCATCTCAACACCAAGTCACCTGGGAGGAACTCTCTATCTTTCGCCTTGAGATCGAACAATGCTTTCATATCGTCCTGGTATTTCTGCATTTTCTCATCAACCTACAGTCTGAGCTGTTGAACCTCAATCAGTTGGTTAATTCTTCTGGTTACATGATTGGGCTCTTCGTTTTGATCCTGCCATAATTTCATTACTGGCAATGCTAAATTTATAGGCAGAACCGCCTCGGTCCCATATACCATCTGAAATGGAGAAATGCCGATAGATCTTTTAGTGCTGATGTAGTTTTCCCATAATGCGTGCTTCAAATGTACATTCCAGGACCTCTTGTTTTCGTTGAGTACCTTTTTGATCACGTTTACCAGGCTCTTATTAGACGACTCAGCTAGCCCATTTCCTTGAGGGTAATAAGTAGTGGAATGGCCGAGAACAATACTGTACTTCTGGCAGAAGTCGATCATAGCCATGGATTTGAAGGCCTGGGCGTTGTCGGTAACAATCTTTCGGGGACACCCGAATCTCGACAAAATGTTATCTTCCAAGAAGTCAATCACCACTGAGTCTGTTGCCCTTTTAGTTGGAATTTCTTCCACCCACTTAGTAAAATAATCTGTGGCTGTTAGGATCCACTTATGTTGAGCAATGGAGTGGGGATTTATCTCCCCTATGAAGTCTAATCCCCATTGTTGAAACGGGGCTTCAGTTTTGACTGGAATGAGTGGTAGTGGGGGGAGTTTCTGCTTACCAGCGAATATTTGACACAAGTAACAGGAACATACTTTGGCATTGACGTCCAAGAATAGTCTCGGCCAATAGTATCCAGCCCTCAAGATCTTATAGGCGATGGCTCTCCATGCATGGTGCCCTCCACGGATTCCTTCATGAAATTATTCTATGACCCGTGGAGTTTTCGACTCAACTAGATAGACTAGTAAAAACCCGAGGGGGTCCTTCCAGTATAGTTGATTTTTGGAGATGCAATATTTTATAGCGTGGAGTTTTAAGGTTTTGTATTTGGCTGGTGTTAATCCATCTAGACGTTTCAGGTTTAATAAATAGAAAACTATATCTTTATACCAGTCTGACAACACGAATTTTTCCTCAACCTCGCTTGGATATGTTCGGTGATCTAGCTCTTGCAAACATGTGTCTTCGTCTTCCCCTTGTAGGCAATTGATGTCAAGAGCTCTAAGGTTCGATTCAGCTAAAAGTTTGGCCAGACCCTTTCCCTTTATCAATTTAGTAGGTTTGATTTCCACATCAAATTCTTGTATCTTAGCGAGCCAGTGTCCTCGTTTTCCATCACTGTCCAGCTGTACTAATATATCCTTCACAGCACTGGTTGGTACGTACGTGATAATTTTTGAATGCAGGACGTAAGTTTTGTATGCTTTTAGCGCTTTCACCATTGCGTATGCCTGTTTTTCTATTATATCATATTTTAGCTCGGCGTCTCTAAGGCTCTTCCTAAAAAACACGATCGGGCGTTCAAAGCCTTCATCATATTTTTGCAGCAACACCGCAGCGATAGTATGTTCAGAAGCGAATGAGAAGATGAGGAAATCTCTCAAATAATATGGGCTTGTTAACACCGGTGCTTCGCTGATGACTTTTTTAATACGCTCAAACGACGCCTTAGCTTCGGTCATCCAATTTACTCTGCTATCTTTCTTCAGCATTCCTGTGATCAATTTGACAATCTCAGCAAAATTTGGTATAAACCTTCGTAAAAAAATTTATTGTTCCTAAGAAAGATTGAATTTCTTTAACGTTTCTAGGAATACTGATAGTTTGTATCACTTCAACCCTCTTAGGATCAATCTTGATCCCATCTTTAAATACGATATGCCCCAGAAGCTTACCTTCTTGCATAGAAAAATGTGAGTTCTTTGGGTTCAAAGATAGGCCATACCTGCAACATTTTTCGAAATTATGTTTTAAATGGATCAAATGTTCTTCATCGGTTTTAGAAAAAACTGTCAAATCGTTAAGGTAGATTACTACGAACTTATCTCTTTCCCCAACGAAAGTGATATCCATGGCACACTGGAAGGTATCCCCTGCATTCATTAAACCAAAAGGCATTTTATCATACATGAATGTACCCCATGGTGTGGTGAAAGCGGTTTTTTCTCTGTCTTGCTCATTCATGGCGATTTGGTTGTATCCAGAAAACCCATCTATCATAGACATCCGATTTTCTCCAACTACTCTTTCCAGGACGTGATCCATTTTGGGAAGTGGATAATTATCTTTAAGAGATGACCTGTTCAAGTTCTGAAAATCTACACACAGTCTGATTTCTCCGTTCTTTTTTTCTGACAGGGACCAAATTCGCCACCCAGTCTGAGTATCTTAGAGGTACAATTATTTTCGCGTCTAAGAGCTTCTTAACTTCCTTTTCAATAATAGGCAACAAAATGGGGTTAAACTGTCTGAGCTTCTGTCTAAAAGGTTTAACTCCGGGCTTCAAAGGTATCTTGTGCTCAATTATAAAAGTATCATATGTTCGAAGCTCGTCATAGGACCAAGCGAAAACATCTCTATACTGTCTGAGCAAGTCTCTATATTGGTCTTTTACCTTGGGGGAGAGGAATTTAGATATCTTAACGATTTTGGCTTCCTTTTCAGTTCCTATGTCGCAATCCTCTACTTCTTCTGGTTGGGGCTGTAAAGTGGATTTCACAGGTATGTCATTTTGATTGAAGAGTCTTTCCAAAGGGATTAAGCCTTTCGGGATTTGGTTATTTTTGAGGACCAACATGCGATGATACGCTATTTTTTCTCAGAAGGTTTCTGGATCTTCATCTTCTTGCATAACCCACATCGGGTCATTTTGGTTTTCTTGATCTGGATGAGTTTCAGAGAACTCGCCTATTACTATAAGAAATTTCTGAATTTGTTTGTCATCTTCAAAAACCTGCTAGTGTCGGACATTGTTTGGTATAGAGGGTTTATATCTGATTTCAATATGATATTTCAATTTAACATTCGTGGGAGGGGAAAAGGTGGAGGCTGCCTTAGCCAATGCATCAACGTGTAGATTTTCTATGTGAGGAATGAAATGGACTTTTATAGATGAGAAAAAATTCTCCATTAAATCCCAGGCGCAATTTCTGTACGTCCTCAATCTGGGATGTTTGGCTAGGTATTGTCGGTTTACTTGTTTTACTATCAATTCAGCGTCACCGTAAACCTCCAAGTTTTTTATGTTTAACTTCTTGGCAGCCTCTAAACCTAAAATTAATGCTTCATACTCGCATACGTTGTTGGTGTAATCTATGTACCACTGCAAGCGATATGAGAAAGGAACGGTAAACTTACCTTCAGGTGCTACCAACAGTATGCCAGCACCAACTCCTTCAGAAGATGAAGTTCCATCGAAGTACATTTTCTAGAGACCACTTTTGCATAGTTCTTTAGTCAAGGGGCTAAGCTCTTCTTTCTTCATATCAAGTTCTTCTGGACATCCATTTAAACCATAATCAAAAGACAATATGCAATTCCCCAGATCTTGGTCTGCAACGTAAATGGGAAAGTTGTTTGGATTCTGAGGATCACTGACAGTATACGCCAATCTTGTTTCTCTATACAATTGGGTAAACTGACCACCGAATATAGGAATTGTGGCATATGACATGTCCAATTGTAAAGAACCTCCCAACTTGGCTCCCCATGATCTGGATAACAACATACCATATTTGGGGGGAATATCTGCAATAACCACATCCATCAAGATACTCTTGACCAGGACCTGAGCCAGGGTAACAACCAGATCTTTTATCATTCCCATGCATTTAACCTTTCTCGAATCGAAAGAGTATAGGTCTCCATAGGTTCTAGTGATCTGGAGCCCCAACCTCTCCATTATAGTTTTGGGCATAACATTATGTGAAGCCCCAGAGTCTAACATGCAGTTATGCAGTAACTGGTCATGTATATTCAGGGTGATATAGAAAGGAGCGACGTTGTCTTTGAATCCCTCAAAATGAGGACCAAAGGTGATGTTAGGTCTGTCATCTTCTAGTTTGATAACATCGGAGTGACTTTCTGGCTCGCAAACGCCCATTGCTTTGGCAATTTGCTTCCGATAAGTGGGGTTTTTTGCTAATTCTAACAAAGGAATCAATATCTTAATTTTATTTAATTCATTTTCAAAATTGTAAGATGTATTGGCCTTGTCGGTTTCTTTGGTTAAGACTTCCGGGATTTTTTCTTCCGACTTGTTTGTCTGGATCGCTTTATCACTCGTGACCTTAGTCGCAGATGTAACTTTATCTATCGCCCCTGTTTCCTTTGTTTGGGTTTAAGATTTTTTCACCTCAGTCTCTTGAGTCTTTGTTATCTTGACTTTATTGCTGGGTAACAATGTCTCTTTCAAAGGAGGTTCATGAGATTGATCCCTTGGCAGGATTTTCTTAGGTTGGTTAGTTGAGGTGGGCTTATTTTTTGATCTCAGATTGTATTTGGGTTGAAAATCAGCCGCTATCATTTCTGTTTCTGGTTGAAATACGCAGAGGTCAGTATGATCACCTTCTTCTTCTTCATTAGATGATTGAGGAGTATTTAAGGATTTCTCATAGTCTTCCCTAGTCAGAAATGGTTGCGAACACTCATCACCGAAGCATGCAACTTCATCTTCTGAATCTCCGAAATCTTGGGGGTTACTTGCTCCTATAAAATTTTCGTTTTTTAGTGGAGCTTGTATTTTTTGATCTTCATTCTTTATTTGCCTCTATTGATTTTGGGGATTTGGGTTTCTCCTGAAATCCCTTTTGTTAAAAGAATCATCTTTATCCTGATCCAACTCCATCCTAGAGATTTTGTTAGACAGATCTTTAATTATTCGGGCCATATCATCCACTCTGTCGTCAGTGTATCTATTTGACCTGGAAGGACCCGTTGGTTCCTTATAGCATCTATTATCACAGTTGGCTGTTTCTACTTTAGCCTTCAACTTACCTGAAGCCATCATATTAGATTCTATTTCGACAGCATCGTCTTGCATTCTATTTAGGGTAGCTCCTCTTCTTTCTCGCAAAATTAATGTAAAATCAGGTTCGAAATCTCCCGCAAAGGTTAATTTGGCTGAGGGTTCGGAAGGTTTAACAGCAGATGGAATTTTATTATACAGTTTGTTAAATCTTAAAATAAATTCCATAACTGTTTCTGAGTTTTTTTTCTTTAGAGACCCAAACTTGGTAAGGTAGTATAAGTGATATTTTTGCTCTCCCCATTGTCTGAGGAAAGCGTCTTCCAAGGCGTTATATGTCCGAATAGACGCTGCAGGAAGACTCTGAAACCAAGTTCGGACCTATCCTTCGAAGGTTTGGACAAGTAGTCTCGAATAGACGTCTTCGTGCTCGATACCGCATATGTCTGCAAACTGGTCAAAGAAGTTTATATGCTCGGCTACGGTTAGATCTCCCTCCCTAGTGAACTTAGGAATATTTTTGATGTAGTTGTCAGGTAAATCATGGAGAGGAACGGGTAAAACCAGGGGAGCGTATCTTACTGCCACTTTTGCAAATACTCCAGGAGGAGGGACATTCGGTTGTCCTCCACCTCCTCCTCCGACGCCTGCCATCGACTTGGGAGTAGGAAATGGGGGTGTAACACACTCTTTCGAATCAGGTGAAACTGGGAAGTTCTGATGAAGAAAGGAGGGTATGTCAAATGGCAACGATCTTTCTAAAGGACCCTTTCCCTTGTTTATAGATGGGAAAGTTGGACGTGGTTCACTCCTAAATTCTGATTATTCTGTTTCCAGATCTTTGGTATCAGACAGAGGGCTGTAGGAAGTAAGAGGTTCTGAAGGGCATTTAGTCTTTACAAGTGGGTTTTTGGGTTTATTAATCGAAGCAGTTGCCTCAAATGAGCCTCTCGCTTTTAAAATTTTCTCAGGATTATTAACAGGCGCAATTGGCTTGCCATCCAGGTTCTGTCTGGTATGCCTTCTACCAGACACTAGTTTGTGTTTCAGTGGAGTTGCCAAGTGAAAGATTTTAAACAAGCCTTAAAACGGTGTGCACTCTATGTTCACTATCAAAGAGTAACACTATCAATGAAATAGTTTGCCGTTTTCCCATGGAAAAGATTTCGTAACTTCGTTCCCCGGCAGCGACGCCAAAAAGATGTTGTTCCTGAGTCTGTACTAAGGCTTAAAGTACAGTGTCAAGGCATCTGAAAGTATACAAAAGGTTGATGCAGGATTATACTAACCTTCGGTATGAGAAACTAGAGCAGATTTCTACGTTCTCGTCGTCTAGCTTCTAACTGCTCTTGGGAAGTTATGTCACGCTCAATGGGTGTCCATGAAAGTTCTAATTCCTCCCAGGTGTTAGCAGTTTTAAGGATTGTATCGAAAAGATTTAAAGCGATATGAGTTTGATTAGAGAGTTCGGGTTGAATATTAGGTTGAGTTACTGCAGGGACAGTCTTTTAAGGAACAGTGCTAGTATGGAAACAATTTAGGAAGAGATTTTAACGCTGTTTCAATTTGTTTTTTTTTTTTAAGTGGTATTTTTGCATGAAGAACAAAATGGGAATGCAAACTGAAGGCCCTTTCCTGTAACTGTATTGCTTTCAGTAAAAGATATAGAATGAGAGAAAAACATTTAGCTATGGATAACGTAAGGTTCTTGTCAATAGAAACTCACACATACACAGAAGAAGAAATTAACATAGAAATAATTGACATTGTGTAACTAAATATAAAATTCTATAAATGCAAATTGGTCTTACACCCGCTGATAGCTGGTGCAGAGGAAAGACAAGACACAGTTACAGAAAGATGAAATCCCTTCACTATAGTAGTGTTCGTACTAAATTATAGTGATACACATCAATTATGTAGAGCAAAATGAAAAGAAACAAAGAACATAATGAAACAAACTTGCAACACAGTCGTGACGGAATCAGGAATCTTCAAATTTGCTGTATTAATTCCTCCAATGCGAAAAATACATTACAATGTTTACCAAAAAGTCCAGCCTTTTTCTCTTCTTTTCGTGATCTATTTATACAAAATTTGCCTCTCGATTCAGAAGAGCCAAATTACTCCATCTGTCCGAATCCACTTTCAAAAAAAGTGCCAGGTGCTTGTTTTTGTTTATATTTAATGCATATGATACATTTGTCCAAAAAATGAAATACTAGCGGTGAAGGTTTTGTTTGATAGATGGGGGGAGTGAAATCACTCCATTTCACCTACTCTAACTTCAAGAAGTGCTAGGTGCTTGTCCTCGCATGGATTCAGTGTACATGATACATTTGTCCACAAATTGGGTCACAAGCTGTGAAGGCTCGGCTTGACAACTGGCTTCGGCAAAATAACACTCTCGGGCCAATTGTGGAAGTTTATCATCTATTTGTACATTGACGAGTTCAAGAGCACCAAGTTGTGCACTAGGCTGAATCAAATGTTTGTCGATTTGAGCTGGGTCTACCCTGTCCATCCTAGAGATTTCTACCGAATTCCTCTCATTCTTCTCCTTCATGTCGAGAGAAATCTGATCTATATTCATTTGTCTTAGCGCCTCTGTGTTGCCTCCAATCTCCATCCCTAACAGCTCACCATTTAAGGCATTGCAGGCGGCTTCAAATGAATTTGTCACCTTTTGAGCCTGCTCCTTGCTTAAAGTAATATCATGTTGCCAATTCTTTAACAAGATATTACCCCTAGTTTGTTCAGCAATGGTGAGCCCGTGAGGCCCTGAAAACCTGTTGTTAGTCGCTATCACTGCCTCTTGAAAAGAAATCCGAGCATCTTCTGTGTTTCTTTCTTTGTTAATCAGATTCTCAGAGATCTGATGTATTAACAAGCAGTCTTCTCGAATCTCTCCTACTTTGTTTACCAGGCTTTGTTGAGCAGAGGAGATCCTGCTCCGAATATCGGTTGCTCGGGATTTAATGATCTCGATGTCAATTGCGTTGCTTTTTGCGACCTCCAACGGAGCCTGTAGCTATGTGATCGTATCCCTCTGCTGGCCCGATTGTACCTGACCATCTCGAATCGTAGAATTTGCTTGTTCCAGCTTGGTCTTGAGGACTTCAATTTCTTTCTTATCGGCCAATCGGGCCAGCTCTATTTCTCCGCTTGCTTGACTCTTAGCGCTTTCTATTGCTGAAGCCACTCTAGCCTCAAGAGTATTGATCAGGTGGTTCTTTTCTTTGAGCTTCTTTTTTAACATTTCGACCGAGAATTGATTTGTCGTCGCATACGCTCCTAGCGTTCCTGCAATCTCAGTGGCAAATTCATCTTTCCTTTTATTCATCCCATCGGTCATCACTTTGAATTTTTTAACAGTGGACTCTCCCTCTTGATAAAATTCTCGCTTCACTACAGCTTTCCTCTTTTTGTCAAAAAAGAATTCATTAGGAGGGATTTCCTCTGCCCTTATAGGTCTTATCTCTTCACCAAATATCCATCCCTCGCTGACGTTTCCCTGAGCCGACTGTAAGGGTGTGACAGAGGTGATGGGTTGTCCGATATGCTTTGCCGCCTTTCATGGCGTGATGAGTGAGTCCTGCTCTTTCGGAGGATCGAAGGTCTTTGTCTCTGTCCGTGGCTCTGGATTCTTCTCTTGCTCGGGATTCTTCTCTTGTTCGGGATTCTTCCTTTGTTCGGGACTCTTCCCCTGTTCGGGACTCTTGTTCTGTTCAGGATTCTTCTCCTGCTCGGGACTTTTCCCCTGTTCGGGATTCTGCTCCTGCTCCCCTTCCTGTCATTTTTCGGGATTAGAAGTTTTCCCCGCAGAAATTTCGGCCTCCATTTCTTTGTCCTTGGAAAGTCCCAAGCCCCCCAACACCACGGGGAGACATCTTTTCCTATGTTCCTAAAATTTTAAAACAGAGGCCCTATCTTTAGGTGCTAGGGATCTGATTCAAAATTGGACTTCCGAATAGGACCTTGCCCCTCGGAAAACATCATCCGAGGGAGAACATTCATGTTCAAACCTCTTTAATTCACAATTCCCCAAATGGGTGCTTACAATTCTCTGCGGATCATGCTTTTTGTACTCGATAGAGACTAGGCTCAAATCTTCTAAGGTTGTAGCTTCAGCCTTAGCATGTCCGAAATCTAATAAGGAATAGGAATTAAGCCGAACAGGAAAAAACAACCATACCTTCTTTGATGACGCTTTGAGCTCTTTGCTCACTCCGCTGAGTACTATTTGTTGTGCAATCTCACGACAGGCCAGCTTGTCGGGGATGAAAAGCGGTAGTGCCAGAGGAGGGACAACTGCTCCGAAAAATCTAAAATAGGAGAATTCTTCTTCAACGTACCAGTCTGCGATATGGCTCAAATTCGCAGCAATGCTATCAGAGATGCGGGGTGGTAAAAGACCAAAAATGGCGACATGCAGGGGCACCATCACCTAGTTGAAAATCTCATAAATAAACTCATTTGCATTATTTTCCCACAGCTTGTCGTGGTACTCATGCATAGTTTTTTCCTGGGTTGGACTCCAAGCCCAATTCATCAAAGGAAAAGGCGTCATGGAGCATATTGTGTCCATGATATACGCAGACATGAAGAATCCGGATGGTCTCCCGGCTGCTTTTTTCTCCCGGTAATATGTAATTCTGTTGATCAAACCGTCGGAGAGCATTTTAGCCCAATTAAATGAGCAACCTTCCGCTACTCGAAAGATGAGAGGTACCCACCGGATGTAAAAATGTGCGGTATCCTCCCATCCGAAAAGCCGACAAGTCATCATCGCCACATACATATACTGTGGCTCTAATGAAGAAATCGAATATACACCCTTGTCGTTCGCTCTGAACGTTGCAGAACGTGAAACCCAGTCTTTTATCAAGCCAGGCATGGTTTTATCATATTCCTCGCATTCCTTCCTTTTGAAGTCCGCCAGGAATTCTTTGCCACATGTGTACTCAGAAGTTGCTGGGAGTTTATACATAGATTGGATATGCTCGGGCCTAAAAGTCCCAACCATGGCCTGTCGGTCATTTAGGATAGTTCTTGAGGGCAGGTCAATGTGATCCAATGCCCATCGGATCATATCGTAGTATGGAAGCAACCGAGGTCTGGTCGCAACCAGGTGCATTCCCGACTGAACAATTGTCTTATACTTAGTGTTCAGGTCGTCCTTCAAAATATTACTGTCATCGTCATCAGAGCCTGAATAGTTTACCAGCTCAGATTGTAGAATGTCTGAAATAAACGACCAGGTGGGTACTGAGCCACCCGTCCGAGGTGAAGTATCTGAGACGTTGTCTGGACCCTGTGCTGCAACCTCGACATTTGCTTTCGCTACTCTCCTTGGCGCCATAGCTGAATCTTTCTTTTTCGCTCTTCTGTGATAGAACTGTGTATACATGCGGAAATGAGTTTCTTCGAAGCAAAGTGAGCTCTATGCGCTTAAGAGAAATGTTTTAAAATAGAATGCAAATTTTGTATATATTTGAAAATCCTGTACCTTTGAAACAAGTCTGTAAAATCGCGAATAAAACCACATTTATTGAATAAATCCGATCTTATTTATTCATGGATTTACCCTAATTTCTCATTAATGTCATCAATGTTCAGAGGCTTGACAGGCAATCGAGTTATGGAGAGTAAGTAAGTACCTCGTGAAATGTGCCAACCTTGATGCGCGGGAAATAATTTGTTTAATTTAAAATTACAAAACTTAACGACTCAAATAATTTTCTCACCTTTCGCTGCATCGTGAATTTCCTTTCCGTATTTTGACCCTTTAACTTGCGAGACTGCGAGTGCCGATTTTAATGTAATCAATGGTAATTGTGATTTGGCGCATCCTTAATTACATAATTAATTTACTCGCCATATTGCGACTCGGGAATTCGAGGACAGACTTTTGGGAAAATGATAAGACGAGTCGCGATATCGCGATGTGGTGATAATTAAAGCTCGAATTAAGAGAAGGAAATCTTAGATTAGGCGACTAATTAATCTTGCCATAATCATGTCGCAATTTCGTAAATTGGAGTTTTGGACACTTTAACTTCATGAAAGAAAGTATCGAGTGGCGATGTGCCGAGAACCAACACTAACCATGGTTAGTTTTTTACCTTTAGTTATCGACCAAGGTTCTCACAAAAGTTATCGTGTTCTTGGCTATCGGGGCTGTAAGAACCCAAACTTGGGTTCGACGAATGCCGAGGCGTGAAATCCCGACGATGTCTAATCAAGGGTTAAGGGTTTTACCATAGTCAATGCTTTGGGTGAAAAATTGAAAAATGAGTTCGCAGTTTCGCGACTCGGGACTTGCGAATTCAAAAATTAAAGTGTCCGATTTGCGATATCCGACTTGCGATATTCCAAAATAAAACAAAAAGGCAAGAAAAATGGATCATTTCTTTTGAAAGTGAAAAAGCATTGCTATTCAGGCGACAAGAGTTCAGAGTCTTATGGTTTCAGAAGGAAAAGAAAAACAACTTTAGATCTCAAGTATCAAATGTTGGAAATTGCGCGAGGTGAAAAAACAGGGGTGGCTCCAACACATCCAATGAAGAATATAATCATTTTGAGGCATCCATGTGATGTGATTCTTCTGAATCAATGATCCAAACATTGAGAGAGGAGTTGATGGTAATCAAGGCATGGATAAAATTGCCTTTATTGGAATTCTGATATTCTGGCTTCTTCTTCTTATCACCCTCGGGGATGCGATATACAAGGTTGTTTTGCTGAATTATTTGAGTCATTAGATCTATTTTTTTTTGCATGCATGCGGATTTTGTATGGAATACTTTTTGACAGTACATGCATTTCTCCCATTTTCTTCCCTTTTCCCCTTTGGATCTGGAGGCATTGGTGAAGGGTTTTGTGTACCCTTCCTTCTTTAGATGTGCAGTAGATTTCCTTTTTTATTTATCTTTATATTTCTGATAATTGTGGCTGCCATATTGCATAGTGAGTGCATGCACCCTCGGGCCTTTGATTGTGCCCATGTTGATGAGCTTGGTTTGCTCTTGTGTTAGGGATTCGATAAAGTCCTCAAGAGAAGGCATCTTCCAGGTGGCTCCAGAGGCGAATCTGACAGAATGGAATGTGGATATGAATACAGATAATTTAGGACCAAGTTTGGAGAGAATGGTGAGAACCATTTTTTTCTCTTCCTTTGATTTATCAACCTCGCAAGATTTGAGTTGCAACAGTAAATCCTCTGAATTTTGTAAAGAAATATTGGATATTGTCGAAGATTTTTGGATCCAATGTGAGAAGTTACACCTCCAGCATGTGTCCCCTCATCTCATCCTATTTTCCAAAGAGCCCTTCCAAGGTGGTCCAAGCTTCATTGGGAGTCTTACGAGAAGATATGTGAAAAAGGAGATTGGGAGAAATAAGACTACAAATTGTTTCGAGTGCCTCATCCATGCAATTTAAGTACTTGGATTTTTCTATGGATGATGTCAGTTTTGTATCTATATTCAAGGTTAACCTGTACAACCCTCTAGTTTGGAGATGTATGACTATTTTCTCCTTCCATGTAAATTAGTTGGAAGAATGATTTTTTTTTGGAAATCCATCTTTCCGTTGTCTTCAATCTTTTGTACCTGCAAAATTTTTTGGTGTAGATTTTTCTTATTAGTCTGTCAGCTCTGATACCATGTAAATGTCTTGAACCTTCATAGAATATATATAGATAGAAAATACTACAAACATTTTCATAGAGAAATTGAGAAATAAGAAGGAGAGAAATAATAGAAGAATTCTCATTAACCTTAATGAATAATGAATAATTTACACATGATATACTTTATATAAATCAATGAGTGCACACTGGAGGAGAACCAATGCACCATAGTGGTGGTCTATAGTGATCTGAACACACATCAACAGTTACATGAGTGAACTGCCACATAGTCTAGTCTCTTAGGCAGTTACAAGAGTGAACTGCCACCTAGCTGAGTTAACTAGTCAACTAGTCTTCAGTTAACTAACTGAACAGAGAGTAGTGAGGAGTAGATCAGGGAATCAAGGGTAATGTGCCAGTTTGGTGATGATCCCAAGGCAAGTGCACATTAGAATGGTGATGATCCCAATGTTTCATGGTGACAAAACCAATGCAACATCTAAACTCAACTCAACTAGTCAAACTGGAGTGTCAACTGAAAGAGAATATTCTCCAGGTGGAATATTCTCCGCTAAAATATAGGAGACTGGATAATGACCAATTATGACTAATAAAAAAGGAAAAAAATTAGGAAAAATAAATTCTACGTGTGTGTGAAGTATCTCCAACATGGGGGTTTTGGATTGAAGTCACAAGTCATCGGGGTGAGAATTGTAATGTCCCCCAAGTTAACTAAGGAAAATGACTATGTGAAATAAACATAAAAATGAAATATTTTGCTAACTAAATTCATGTAGATTATCAACTATGAATTGTACACAGGTTTAACTATTGTCTAATACCATTTAACTATTTGAAGCTACAACATGCTGAAATGAAAATAAATGCAAATAATAAACTCATTTATAGCAATATATAAACCATTCACATATAAGAACAACAATTAAACTCATGAAATAACTCAGAAAAACAAGTAAACACTTATCTTTTTAAAATAGTTGTGTAACTAGCTTCTTGGGATAGATGTTCCACCCAACCATAGACTTGTTGTTATAAATATCAACAACAAGTCACCCCTGAGATGGGGCTAGGAATCCACAAGAAAAGGGTGTCTTTCACTGTCCACTCACAACTCATATATCTCACAACCCACTAGTATTCTCCTACAACTAGGACGATTTCTTTATTCCTAAACGCTTTGACTTTCCAATCCATGATGCGTACTGGTTCCACTTGGAAATCCCCTTCATTTTCCACTTGGATCACAATCCAATCAATTATGTGGTTAGAATAAGGAACATATTTATTTAATAATGAAACATGAAATACATTATGCATTCTCATGGATGCAGGGAATATTAGCTAATTCTACAACCCTGGAGAAATTCCTCTAAATATATTTATTTTTATATTATTTTAAAGATTGGAAAATTATATTCATTTCCTTTCTATTAATGTTTAATAATATTCAACCTCCATCGGGTGATCGACGCTGGGAGATGGAAAGGAATGCGCACATGATAAAACATTTACCAGGGCTGATATAACATAATGTTATTTAACCCCCCATTGGGTCGTCGAGTATTAGAGGGCCGAGAGGAAAGGTCAAAGGATGAGTGTGCTAAGAGTTCCACCCGAGCTGACATATCCAACAAATAATATTATTTAATTTTCCCCACTGGAGTATCAAGTATCGGGAGAAGGTATGGTAGAAGGTGCATGCTTTACTTAATATCCTCGGGGCCAAATATTTTTCCTTTTAATATATATATTTGAATGTTGGGTACTGGGGGTTCGAAACTTGAATGTGCATGTAAGAAATGAACTACCCGAGGGCTAGTGAAAGCTTATACTAAAATATTAATATTGACTCCATCGGGGTGTCAGGCACTAAGAGTTGGAAAAGGAAATTACAAAGGAGAAGTTATATGTCTGGGGGCTGGTAATTTACATTAGTAAATAAGAATAACAGACCTTGGTGCCTTAAGATATAATTAATTATATTTTAATATAATTGATTAATTATATTATAATATATTTATCTTATAAGATTGATATTTAATTAACACTAAACCATTTCAAGATCAAGGTTAAAAGAGAGAGTAAATCCCTGGTAATTACCAGGCCAATATATTAGGCTATGTAAAAATGTAATTAGATGGAATATTTAATTAATAAGGATTAATTAACGTTAATATGGATTAAATAAATTAAATCCTAAGGTGTGGGATTTTAACGTAATATTGATTAATTAACCAAATCAGATTATTAAGCGCACAAGGTGAAAATCCGCATCTGTTGTGTGTCAATCCACATGGAGAGTCCAAACTGGGCCACATGTCCAAGGTTCCAACTTGACCACCAAAAAATCACTTATCGAGAGTTTGTGTTGGGGAGGTGTTAGAATGGGCCGCCACTTGGTAGCCCGATATCGACATAAGGTAAGTTAGTGATGCGGTGTTATCGGTAAGGGTTGATAGTCGGTAAGATGATATCAACATGTCAGGTGTCAACTGATTGAAATTCTGATGGTGTGAGTATGAAGGGGCCGATGGCCTCGATGGGTAAAACTACCACATGATGGGTAAAACTACCACATGGGGCCATGTCTTTGGCCATGTATGCACTAGTTGAATCACGTGGATGCCACATGGGCCTGAGAGGGTTTTTATAATAAGGTTTGAAACTTTAGGAGGCCATAATTAATGATCCAAATCTCAGATTTGAGCATGGTTACAATAATTGGAAATCTGTAGACGAGCAAAAGACAATGTAAGCCTTTAAGTGGGTTTTGAGTCTAAGGAAAAGGAATGAAAATTTTTATAACCCATCCCTTAGAAGGTACTTAGGGGGTTGGGTGTCTTACATTAAGAAGTTGGATGATCCATATAATCTCTCTTCAACTCTCAGTGGTGCGGATGCCATCTCGTAGACTTGATAAACTGCCTTTGAAATAACTTGTTGATGAAACTGACCCTATACTGACCTTTATGAACTTATCACCACTGAAAACCATGTATGTATATGACTTTTCTTACTACAACCCACGTATACATGAATATCTCCAAAGAAACTTGTGTATGTACATGATTGTTCCTTATGCAACTTGCATACAACTCCATACAACTACAAAAACCTAGTTCTTCCTAAGTATGACTATTTTCCTGAACTTCGACCTTCGATTTCCTCCTATTGGTTATGGATCTGCTAAGATCTCCTACAGATCTGATAGATTTTCCATCAACGTCTATGGATTTGAGATTTAGCTTCATCTCAGAGCGATTTCTTTGATACCATGTTGAAATCCTTACTGTGACACCTAGGTGTCTTTTTATATAGTGATTTCCTTACTGGAAATTAGATTAATAGCTCAAAAAACAAAAATGCACTATTGGAATATTCAACTCAAATAAAGATAGCAGAAGCAATACTGAAAACCAAATCATGAACACATAAATGCCAATATTTTTGGGTAGATACCCCTAGAAAAAAATCAGAGGGAAAACCAATATTGAGATGATTTTATTGTGATAAAATCATGGCTCCCATAATAGGGATAATGGCCCACTGAGCGAAATACAACTACATACAAACTTGGCATAGTCCACATTGCTGTATGACCAATATTTGGAACTCTTTTTGAGGTGTACACACCTTTCCTTAAGAAAAATTGTGTATATGTGTCTGTCTCCATTGAAACTCATGTACATGACCACAAAGACTATATGGAAAAGTTTGTATGGCTCGAACCTTTCCTGTGGCTTTGCTTTGCTGAAACCCACTTGGGTTTACCTCTATTATCTCTTCTCCTTTACCTAATATCTAGATGGAAGTCCTTCTCTACCTATCCAAGATCTTCTTGAATCATAGTCCTTTGTTATCCAACCCGCTGAGAAAAATTCCTTCTCTTCATTGTATCAATGTGTCAAGTCACTTTCTCCTTCACCATAGCATTTCTTTTATAAGATTGAGTTATGACCTAGCCCTAATCTCCAAAGTGATTGATGAATGAGATTACTTGTCACCTCACTTCATATCAATGGCTAAGAGTAAATGCTAATTACTTTTAGAATTTTCTTAAATAACTCAATTAATTAACAAAATCACTTTACTTTAATAATTCCTTTAATTAAATTCAAGTCTCAAGGTAGAATTGTTTGGATGATTTCCACACGCCTAGACACTTAGATCCGTGGGGAAATACATGCTCGATGAAACCAACATCAACGAGGTATGTTTACCTTTCATCTCTCATTTGGTTATGAAATGGAATTATTATCTATAGGATAAAGAGGTAGTGATCTATCCCGTTGTTTTCCATTGGCCTATATCAAGCCAATGAGGGGATTGGCTTATCCGGAGGAAAATTTCCCTTCAACAAGGACCTGTCCCAAGGATGGGGCTTTGGAGCCCACAAATATTCAACAATTATTCTCTCTAGGTGTATCTTTGGCCTATCTATTTGGTATGGAAACATTCTTTTATTATTTATAAGTTTTATGTTCATGTTATGGTCTCTTTTCATGCTTTGTCTATTTTATTTCATGAACAATGTATGCTTAAGAATGATAGATCTAGATTAGAGCTAGGCTTTCTAGTTCTTATTTCCATTTTGTCTATTCTTAACATGCAACTATTAAATAAGTGTTATTTGTACATTCTTACCACAAAGTTTACCCAACAATAGTGGCATAACCATTCAAGGGGGTTTGAAGTAGAGATAAACAATATAACTATTCAAGGGGGTTCGAAGTAGATATAGAAACATAAAAACCAACAAGTTTAGTAGCAATAGAGAAAGAAACATAACCGACAGAGGTAAGATTTAGTTATTTTCTCTTAAAAAATTATCAAAGTAAGATAGACATACCTAAACATTAGTAAGTAGCTAGATTTGAGATGAAGGAGTTGATGGTCTCTTTTGATGAGTTTGCTTCCTTCTATGGATTAGAAACACTATTGAATGATTTTGTAATAGTCTTGTCCATGCCTCATTTTTCTAACATGCAAGAGAATCATCAACACGTGTCCTACATGCATTAGAATATTATTGTATAACAAAACATTAATAGAGAACTAATTTCTATTTTCCTAGTTGTTGCATTGTAGTTGTGATCTCACTTGATAGATCAACTTTTCACTCTTAACAGTGACCCAACCTCACTAGTTGTATGCTACAATATAAATGCACTTGAACCAATCCCAAGAATGGATTCCATGGGAAGGGGAAAGATATGAGAGGCACACATAGTTCTAATTCCTATTTGTAACATCCCCACTATAATCCCCAGTTTAATTAATGCTTAGAGTAGATATAATGTGTGGCTACAACCAAGAGATGTAATATGCGAGTTGTATTTCTATGTTTTAATAATAAAAATGTGATGCCAATTGCTAAGGGGGAATGGACAAGAGATGGGGGCTGAATTATTCCAAAAGAGAGGGGAGGGTCTAGGATAATGACCAAGAGGGGTTCAAGGGGGAATTGTACATGTATATTAATTCAACCCATTTTCCTAAATTTTCTATTTGTATATGAACCTTCCAATTTCAGATTGAGTGTTCCCAAAGAAAATCATTGAATACATGTAAGAGGGTGTTAATAATAAAAATGTGATGCCAATTGCTAAGGGGGCATGGACAAGAGATGGGGGATGAATTATTCCAAAAGAGAGGGGAGGGTCTAGGATAATGACCAAAAGGGGTTCAAGGGGGGAATTATCCATGTATATTAATTCAACCCATTTTCCTAAATTTTATATTTGTATATGAACCTTCCAATTTCAGATTGAGTGTTCCCAAAGAAAATCATTGAATACATGTAAGAGGGTGGGTGTGAGTGGTCACATCCCAAATTTATTGAGAACATGGGGGTTGAGTACAATCATCTTTGGGAAGAGTGTGAGTCAAGAAAGGAAAGAAAAAGGGAGGAAGTTCGTATGGGTTGGTAGAACAGTTTTAGAGAAAAAAAAATTGCATGAGGAGGAGGTAGAGAGTAGAAAAGAGAGCTGGGAGCAGGTGCAACCATGAAGGAAAAATTATAGAGAAAGTTGGAGCATATTGGAGCATATTTAGAGCTAGAAACTGGAGATCCAGGTTGTCATGCCTGAAGAGTGAAATCCTAGGAAATTTACACTAGAACAACAAGTGTTTGTTGTTGTTTGATGGTATTTTTTCCTAGCAGTAGGTTCCCTTGAGTTTCCATTTGAGAGATTCCTAGCTACCTCCTCCAGTGAGACCCTGATAAATGAATGGGATGCCTGAGGGAATGAGAGAAGTGAAGGGGTACATTCCTTAGATTGGGAAGGTCAAGAGGAAGAGATCTGGTGGAAAATCAGGATAGCTATAGGAAGATGCCAGTGGGTTGTGAGTTGTATGAGCTATGAGTGGACTCTGAAAAACCACCCTCTTTTGTGGATTACTAGCCTCAGCTCGGGGGTTACTGGCTGTTGATATTTTGAGTAGTAGTTCTATGGTTGGATGGAATGTCCATCCAAAGCAGCTGGTTTCACAACTATTGTGAAAAGATAAGTGTTTTATCTCGTTTATGTTGTATTGTGAATCTTAATTGTTGTGCATGAAATCAGAGTAGGAGAAGATATTTTATATGTTATTGAAATGAAGTTTATTAGTTGCATTCATGTCTATTTTAGTATGTTATAGATGCATCAATGTAATGGTAGTGAATAATAGTTAAATATGTTTTTAATTCATAGTTGAAAGCTACATGAAATCAGTTAATTGTAAAATAATTAAATTAGTTAACATAATTTTTGTTTTTATGAGTATTCTGAAACATAATGTCCCTTGGTTGGGTTGGGGGATGTTACACTATTCGAAGGGATACAACACACCTAGGATTTATTTTTTCTAAGGTTTTTTCTATGTTTATTAGTCATTATTCAGTCTCCTATATTTTAGGGAGAATATT